>JAOBYE010718356.1:4557-25290 GCA_025403585.1 Parazoanthus swiftii
TTATTACAGTATTTCTAAATCCATTAATTAAAACATAAGCCGACACAACTAACATTCCATTTATTACAGTAACAATAAAGAAACAAAAAAGTGCTTATTTTGTCAGATTGCTATACTGTAGTTGCACAAACAAACTGTCTAAAAGGCTTTGAAATGATAGAGCACGCATATGGATTATCGGATAAGTTGTTTTTACGTTGTAATACTTGTTTTTTAGTTGTTATTCAATAATGGCGCACTGCTCACTTGGTGGGTGGCTCCGCCTAAAATCAGTGTTCTGCAATTGGTCTTGGGTTTAAAGGAGCCGAAACCAATTGTAGAATTGCACACATTTTAGGAATCCTACTGATGTCCAGTTGCTGTTTTAATGTTTATTTTGAGAAACAAAATGCTGTCTCCTGTACAATTCAAAAATACAATTTAAGCTAAGACCAAAAAGAAGATAATATACTCTTGTCATGCAATTATAAGATTGTCTTTAATTGGTTATTTTCCCAGAAATACAAGCCATATCTTTCCGACATTCTATTACTTCTCAGCAATTATTAAAAATACGCAGATAAGATAACAGATGGTAGTCTTGTCTTCTAAAAGTACAGTTTATGCTATGACTAAAAATAAAACAATACACTCTTGTCACATGCAATTGTAAGGTTGTCTTTAACTGATTTCTTCCCCCATTGATACAAGCTATATCTTTCCGACATTCTATTACTTCTCAGCAAGAGAATATTCTCTTGTTCTCGGTCATTATTAAAAATGTACAGATAACATAACAGATGGTAGTCTTGTCTTCTAAAAATACAGTTTAAGTTATGACTAAAAATAAAATAGTATACTCTTGTCACATGTATCTATAAGGTTATCTTTAATTGATTTCCCCCCCCCCCCCAGAGACACAAGTTCTATCTTTCCGACAGATAAGATAAAAGACAGTGGTCTTGTCTTCTAAAAATTAACTTTCGTGCAAGTGTTCATCAGATTGTAGGTGTGTGTGTAGGTGGTATTCCGATTTTTTCTCAAAATAATATAAAACGTGTCATAAAATACTCAAGGTAATTTTACATTAAAATAAAAAGGAAGTTGACTAAATCTGAGTGACATTAAAGCAAGAAAACTCCCTGTTGTGGTTTGGAGACCTTGAGACTGGAGCTTTGTCCCCCCCGTGACAAGACTTCAGCTAAACGTCAAGTGACTCGTAATAATAATATAACAATTACTTTTTCTTTATACTGCGCAAAAAACGTACACATTGGTTATCGCGCACTACATAAAATATAAATTACAATAAATTGACAGGTACCCACGTCATAACCTGCAGTATATATACGATTCACTTTAAATATCTCGCTGTTTGAGATAATCATGGTCAAAAAATACAATTAGTGGGATTTTTAGTGTTGATTTTTGTTGACTGGCTTTGTTCTTTGATGTAAGAAAGTTTGTTAAACATGTTATATTTTGCGTTATTATTTATTACATTTTGTGTTAACTAGTTTACTACATTTTGCGCCAATTTTAATACATTTGCATTAGTATTACATTTTGCGCCGCATAGCAACTCCAACATTATAAAAAAAAACTTTATACAATTTACTGTGTTGCTTTCGAACCATAATTTAAAGAGTTTATCCCTACTTCTTCCTGTGTGTTTATAGCAGAATAAGAGGCTTAACTGATTAAGAAAACATCTTATCTATAAATTTTTGAAATTAATTAACGGATGTGCGAAAAGGAACAGTTAGGAAGATATTATAGTTCATGTACTGATAGCATGGTCTGGTATTGATGGAAAATATTTCAAGTGTTAGTCTAACTAGTTTGACTAAATATTTTCTCTAATTATGTTGACTAATTATTTTCTCTGTGTGGTGTCATTGATTAAAAAAATTATTAGGGGATTTCGGAAAGCTTACATTTATTTTACATCCTTTTTCAAAAATGTGAAAATTGTTTTAGATTACTGTTTTAAAACTGTTTTTGCATTTGTAATGTTTTTGTAACCATAACAACTTTGCGACTTCAGTTGTATTTTGGTTATGTTTTTTTTTTCAATAGCATTAAAAATGTTTACCCAAACAGTTTTAAGTGCAAAACATTAACATAACACCCACACAAACTGATCTAATGTTAGCTATCTATTTTAATATGTGTTTGTTTTATTACAGCTGTGTTAAGATACAATGTAAATTTCCACGAGTTTCGCATTTTAAAATTAAATTATTGATCTTTATTTTGCGAATCATACATATATTGTTGGGTGGTATACGGTGATAAAATTCTTAAGCGAATCTAAGCCAGTGATACAATATATACAGGAAATGTACAACCCACACGAGTCAGTAATTAAAAATCAGCAAATAAGAAAGCCCGTAAAAGGACTATAAATGTATATAGTATAACGTACTTTTAATTTTTCGTCTGTTTTTTTTTTTAAACCAAAAAGCCAACGACAATCGCAGTAATATAATTTTACCATGCATACATGATTGCCTTCGATTCACTGGCTAAACAATCATTGCTGTTTATGTTGCTTTATTTTTTCTTGGGTTGAGACTACACAATCGTTGTTGTTTCGAGAATATCAGCTCACTGAAACGTTTTGATACTTTTTTTTTCCATTTTGGGGATGGTTTACTTTTAGGCTTCCGGTTTATTGTCGCCAAGGAGGTATGTTTACTTTCTCTCTTGCAACAACATAGTTAATTTAGCCTGAAGCATGTTCTAAGTACATTCGTAAACCGGCTGTCGCGCGCCGTTTTTCAGCAAAAATGTTATTATAAATCTACCCTGCGAGCAGTGATCTCTCGTTAGTTCTTCGTGGCGATATGAGAGATCTCTGCTCGCTGGGTATTGTATAAAACTTTTGCAGAAGAAAAAGAAACGAGTGTATATAGTTGACAATATATGTATAGATAACACTTTTTCAGCACAGTACAATTCAATGAAATACAACACAATACAATGCATACAATGCAAAACAATACAATACGGCGCAATTCATAACAATACAATACAATACAATTCAATACAATACAGCACAATACAACTGAATGCAATACAAACAATACATTTTAATGCAACAACTGTAAAACTGTGCGTTACTATTGTTAGATTCGATCACACGATTCCCTTCGTAAGTCAAATATCAGCAAAAACAGCAGGGAAAATATCAGTGGCGTATAAAGTTTTGCAAGGGGAGTAGGCTGTCCTGTATTTTATTGCAGTGTTCATTCTATTCCGGACTTGCAAAACTCAACCAAACCAATCCAGTCGCAACTTTTCTTGATCTGAAATCGAGGCTTGTCAGGGAAGTTTTAACCGCCATTTTGGAATCAATGCACTGATGAACCTTGCTAAATAGTTACTACTTTTCCAAAACTATCACTATGAAGAATTATCAGAAGATAATGTTACGACAGCGGCAAAACTAGGTAAGCAGCAAGCTCAGAAGTGGTTTAGTATTAGCAAGCCTGCCGGAAAGTTTTTGTTCGAGTAAACTGTGAAGTCCGGCAAACTCAACATAAAAGAAGACCGAATTTATTCAGGTTTGCGAATCCATTTGTAAACATGGTTTTACTGAGTTTTGTAGTTACAAATGTGAAACCATGCCGAGCATTGTTATTAACTCGTAATTGGAAAACAAACTGGTTCGTTCGAAATTTCAAAGATGTCCGCTTCAAGACTTTTCAAAACCTTAATCCTTAACCGAAAGTTGCCTAAAACATCTTAGCCCGATGCTACCCAAATGGCCTATTGCATATTTTGGAAGAGCAATGGTTTTTGGATAAACGTTGTTAAGTGCTGACGAAAACCGTCAACTGTATCAGCTCAAGTTGTCAAGAGGACATTCAGGTTTTGTTAACAGATAAAAGAAACTTCATACGCTCGCGTTTTGGTTACCTCGAATTAAAAATTATTGTTGAATCACAAAATGATTTAAAAACTACTTCCTTGGTACGTTATATTGAGTTTACACAGCCCCTTCGCTAGCAAGTTCTTCTCAATGTCTTTCATTTGTTCACTTTTTGGGCCTGTATATATAACTAAATACAACATACCACGGAAGGAGTTTATTCACAAAATACAGCACATACAATACGTACTTCTCTACGCATTTTGTATCGAGCTATACAGACCCGACCGAAGCTGAAAAAGCATCCGAAAAGTGGACATTTGCCCGAGGTAGAGGTTAAAATAAAGTTGTTGTTGTTGTTGTTGTTGTTGGAAACCAAGGGGAAGTCAGTGTCGGAAAGGCAATTTTTAAGTTATTAGACGCCGAGCAAACGAATTGTGAAATTCTGAATTTTGAATTTTCTTCCACTCTATGGACCACCCTTGAGTTTCCGAGGATGTTATTATGTTCAACCAGGCGTTGGTGTAGACGTCCACTTGTATAGCTGACGTAATCTGCAACCTACCAATCACATTTAAAGTGGTATGCCGCGCACTGTTGACTGACAGTTTCCGGTTTATTTTCTTGCCGCCTAACTTTTTCCCCAGTTTTCTGGTAGCAATTTTCGATTGACAACGATGTCTAACTACGAATATAAAGTTCTCAGTTCATAATTATTTTTCTTTTGTTTATTAATGAATAAAGATGGTGCTTACACAAGGTTTTTTTTTTTCAATAATGTACTGTATTCAGCACGCTCATTTCGTTTACTTTTTATAGATTACTTGTAAAAATAGATATAAAGAATTGCTCAGCCGATCAGATTTTACTACTGAAAAATTTAAAACTTTGACGGCTATTCCATATCAAAAAATCAAACCCTTCACTCACTCCATTTAATACTAGCTTGTGTATACTCTTATATATTGTTAAAAAAATGAATAAAAATTAAGAGCAGTATCAGTTGTTTCATATAAATGTAACTTGTTCAGTCGACAGAAAACGAAGCAAATTAAAAACATATATATATATATATTGTTTACAAGTTGTAGACGTAGTATCAGACTTGCAATGCAAGTAGGTTCGTTTGCCCGAAAAGCAGTCCGAATTACCTTGATAAATTGTATACATTTTGTTAATGTTTCTGTCACTCATCTTTTTCTCGTTGCTTGTTAGCTCAACTACTGAAAAAGGTGTATTGAAGAAAAGAATATTCAACCGAGTTATTTCGATTCTAAAAACTCGTGTCAGAAATAATTCAATCAACACTCTACTGTATAATTGTATTGTACTGTCTTGTCGAAGATACCTTAAAACTTGCTTTCGCCTTTCAATAACAGTAAAATCACGAAAACGTAATTAATGACAAACAGAAAAAACGATAACAGTGGGTAAAAAATTACAGGGTTTTTTCCGACGCACGAACAAACAGAACCGACTACTGATCACGACAAGCTGATAAATGTGACTAGATATTGCGCTCCCTTCATGTAGTCTTAACTTTAACAATAGCACGTGTAAGGTTTGTAAAATACAATATATATGTGTATTTTTTAAAAAATAAGAAAGTGTAATTCTTACTGGGTGGTGGCAGTACTGTGCAAAGCAGTTCGTTCCTCTTGTCTCACTTGCATGGACGGATAGCTTTAAATGCTATTAAGTTTTCTTTCGCAAAACTATAAGTTGTATATATAGGGCGGTGTAAACACCTTTGTTCTCTGCTATGACCTGACGTAAACACAACCCACTTATACATAGATAACTAACATTTTAATTTTCAGTATATGGCTTACAGCCAAAATTGGCAATAACGTTATTCCATTTTTATATCCTGAAATGCGTATTGCTTCGGTTATTAATGTTTGCTATACAAGTACTTCAATCTCTATAAGAAAACAAAAACGTTTGAAATTATAGGTAACGTATTTCACAGAAAACATTAAATGATACTTTTCAATAAAAAATGCATTGGAAATTTGTAGTAAAAAAGCAGCAGACGAGAACAAATTTAAATAAGATTTTTTCCCTTGGACAATAATTATCTGAACGAAAGTATTAGAATTTTATTACAAATACAACACATTTGTGAATGGAATTAGAAATCGTCTACACTTTTTATAAATAACGAAAAAAGAATATTAAAGTTAGTCTAAACAGCTAAACTTTTGCATAAACAACCCATTTTTTTTTGGCAAGTTCTCTCATAAATTCATTATTTTTTAAAAATTTAAAATTGCTTTATCTTTCAGAAGGTCTTTTAATTTGCTTTTTCTTGTCTGGTCAGATTCCCGTGCCGGAACTTTCTTCGCTGTTAACGTAAGTTCATAAAGGAAAAGATAAAAGTAGTTGTCAAACTTATGACTTTCTCAGGCTTCTCCAACTCAAAGCAATTTTTAAACCAAACAAACAATGAAAGGAAAAGATGGAAGAACCTGTTTCAAGTATTTAATCAGAATGCGGTATATTTGAAAACACAATATGAACCTTGAGGCAAAACGGCCAAATTGTGATTGTTTGACAATTGACATACTTAATTCCCAATGCCCACCAAGCCATCAACACTTCAGTTTGGAAACATATAGCTTTATATTGCATGCTTGTCCTGTATTATGAGTCATTTGCTCAACCGAAGACACACGACGAACTTATTTATATTAAGCCATTTGTCGTGATAGCTTGGGACTTAATATTCAACTAATCGAAAATTTGTCACCTTGTTGTAAAAATCCACAATCGGCCAGTTTGAAACCCTTCATTTGGTAGTAAGAATTGTTACTCAAATCAGAACCATGTGTTAACCCTTGAACGTCCAGGGGGGTCAATTGGAAACCCCTAAGGTTTTTCCGAATTAAAATCCGTAGCTTTGAAACAATCAAAATGAAACTTACAGTAATGAACACATCATTTGACGTTAATTAGATGACGTTATCACTTATAATATATGCAAAAATAATTATGCAAACTGAAGTTTGATTCAGAAAACGGGATTTTATGACAAAACTTGTTCTAATTTCTTCATTTCCATTTTTTCACCATTGTTTTCCTATTTGAGGCTGTAAATACACGTTTTCTACTACGTTCAAGCAAACGTGCTGCCATTTCCCCCAAAAAAAGTTCGGAAAATCCAAGACAGTGGCCAAGATGACGGACATGTTGTAACACAACCTTTGCCATAGCATCAGTTCTTAATCAAAACTTGATTGGTGTTATGGACCCAAAGAGGAGACATGATGCTTAACCCCACGGATTTCCTCCCTCAAAAGATTTTTTTCAATTTCAAATCTGAAACTTTGCAGCAATTAAAATGAAACCTGCAGTACCTGTAGTCCAATAAATAATACCAAATCTGACGTAAATTGAACGACGTCATCATTTATAATTTATGCAAATCAAATTTTGAATCATAAAAATGGAAGTTTGTTTCTTTTTTATCTGTTTCTTTTAATTTTCAATTAGTTAAAACTTAATTGTTGTCACGGAAAGTAATTTACAAGGTAAAAGCTGTGTGAATGCCAAATGGCCAGCTTTCATCTGTAAGAATTTTGAAAATCTTTGAATTGACCCCCGTCCCCCCCCCCCCATATATGTTTTTCCAAAAGGCCTAAACGTGTAAGTGTGAGAAAAATAAAACAAGATCGGTGTGAGAGTGACAAACCAAAGCTCATCTGGGGCAGGAAAATATTTCGTGTTTCGTTGGAAAACTCTGTTTCAAACTAATGTGAGTTAATCAAAAAACATAGGAACAAACATGCAACAGTTAAAAAATATGAGCACGCACATGCGCACAAATGATGTCTGTGCAAGTTGAAAAATTGGTGAATGTGCGTCTGTTTGTTTCACGCGTGTTTACACTGGTGAAATAAGCAAAATAAACACAAACATAAGCATGGGAAAAAGGAAAATGTCTTCTTTTTGTGCTTTTGCCTGTTTCTATACGCATGTTCGTACTGGGATTTTCCTATGCTGCATGTGCTAGTTAAGTTCTAGTGCCCATGAACAAGGTTTGTTTTGCATGCGAGATAAGCAAAAGCACAAGTATAAATGCAAACACAAACACAAGCACAAGCACATTTTCAATTACAATTACAGTTACAATTACAATAAGTTACAAACACAAACACAAGCACAAGCACGTGAACAAGCACATTTAATCCCTGTTTAAATGTATGACACGAGATGTTTTTTTATAAAAAAAATCAAAATGTTCAAAATATTCCAGAAAAAAACAATTCACGGGCAACAAGAGAAATTTTAGACTAACTCTCGAATGATATTGAGAGCAGCTTCAGTTTCATGCAATAACCTTGTTGTAAAGTATGGCAACTTTGGCGAAAAATCGAGACTTTTTGGCAATTTTTGTACCTTATCCAGCAATTTTCTGCGGAAACTTAAGCATACTGTTCGGCCTGCAAAACTCGAGCGCGAGCGGATTGGACAGTCTGCATTTGAAGATACGACTATTAAGCCGGTTTTCCACTGGGAGAGTATTTTCGCGCGAAGCGAATTTTTTCGAGTACAGGCATGCGCAGTTTAATTCCAACAGGCGCCACAGTTTTCGCTTGATATTTTCTCTTCGAAAAAGTAAGTTCGAATAGTTTCTACTTTTTCGCCGCGAAAAAAGGAGCAAGCCAATAAAAATTCTGAAATCCGTCACGTGTTGATTTGGAAGTCGCGAGGGACTTGAATTTTGCGCCAAATCATCCATTTAACAAAGATTGATCGAGATAATTGCTGATGTAGTGAAAAATACAAACGCGACTGCTCGAGTTTTTTTGCGGTGAAAAAAATAGCTTCGCGCGAAAAATTTCGCCTAGCGGAAAACCGGCTTTAGTGATCGCAGCCATGTATGGTTTTATTGAAGGGATTCGGTCGGACATTAGCTGGTTCTTTGATTACCAACTGAAAAATCGAAAATCAAATTGCGCTGTTTGAGTATTTTTTTAAGAAAAAGAAAACGAGGAAAAGACCATAAACCCAAAGCTTGCAAATAACAAATCACCCCATGCCGTTTGAATTTGTTCTATAAAAATATAAAACTGTAAAATGGCAAACCTACTTCCCGTTGGCTTTGAATAAATCGTTAATGGTCAAAAACCATGTGTAGCTGTGACTTTAGAACCACTTCTGAATGTTTCCGTTGCCGCGTGAACCGTTCTCAAAACAACGCCCTCGTCCGGAGCTTACGTCAATCAAACACAACAAATTTATTAATGAGTGTCCGGGAGTCTTAAGTTACCAAAATGCACTTGTTTGGCTGAAAGAGCGCCGTCGGCATAGCGGCTCTGTTTGATGGAAGATGTAGCAAAAGTTCAAGTGGTGAAAGCATCAAGGATGAGGTGGCAACAGTCGAAAACTTAGTGTGAGAAGCATTGCTTTTGGTTTTTAGATTCCATTTGTCTTCCTGAATTTGTTTTACCGACGACAACAGAAAATTTCAAACACATCCTCGGAAATGCAACCCGGGGACGTTTGGCGGTAGGAAGCTTACGATGAGTGGAACTCTAAAATTCGGTTCCGGAGTCAAAACTATTTGTCGAACATTTTGGGCGAGATCACCCACTAACATTTAAAATACTGGATAATGAAACGAGTTTTCAACGGTCAAAGACTCCCCAAAAGGCAGATTACACGGCTATTAAAGCAAATTACAACCACAAGAGCCACTTGTTTACAATAAATGGTACACTTTGTATCTTAAAGCTTGAACAAACGGAAAGCGTGCGATCAACTGAATGCAGAAAACAGTGCACATTCGGCAAAAACACGTTGACATAAAATACTAATTTTAATTCAAAGAGCCATAGAACAGGTGTAATGTATTCGCGCGATGCGAATTTATTCCCGAAAAGAACATTTTATACCAAGCTATAAAATGTTCCAGTCTTTGGTTGGGTAGTTTTGAAGAAGTTTTTTGAATCACCGTGAAGTTTCAAAAAAACCAAGCTGGCACTAAATCTATATAAAAACTCCCTGAAAAGAACAATTTTGTTAATTACCAAAAGAAAAGAAAAAACAGCGGATGTCAACAGACTCACTTAGGGTCTAACTTTTCAAATGAGTGACAATATTCAATGAAACGTTGGAAAAGATATAGTTGACCCGGGGTTCAGAAGGGTTAACAAGTAATTATTGTGAGAGCACATTGGCCGCCGGCTATGTTAAACAAGTCTTAACAACATGAGCCATCGCAAAATTTGGTACAGCAAGAGTTTTGCTAGCCTTCCCGCCGAATATCCTCGTGTTAGTATGAGTCAGACCTCAAGCAGCGAAGAAACTTTAGCGTCTGTGATTCTAGTTCGTCTAATATGAGTTTTTTATCTTTTTCCTCGTAAAAACGACTGAGTACATGTCCGTGAAGGGAGCTGAGTTGATTGCGCTTGAAGCTAGGAGAAGTTAATCATAGCACTGGTACTAGTGCATTTAAATGTTGAAGAAATAGGCTAAATGGAAATCGTGAACGTACCTTCGCAAAACAACTGTGATTTATTAGTAAGTGATTGTGACTTAATTCACAAGTTATAGTCTGACGTTGAGGCGGTTTCAGCCAATTGCGGGTGTTTTTCTCATTTTGTTAAGTAGCTGTGTCTGTATAAAGTGACTGTGAGTGGGAGAGTTAAGATTATGTGCGACCTTTTATGGAGTAAACGAAGTTTTGCATGTGATTGAGACAAACATTACTCCAGAGGCTACGTGATAGGGTATGAATGTTAGAGAACTTACAGAGCCAATGGAAACGTAAGGATTAAAGAGATACTAAGCTTTAATTCAATTTTTAACTTATGGAATCTGTGGTACATTTAAGGGACTTTTGCGAAAAAAAACTGAAATTATTTTAAAGTTAAACGTCTGTTCAAAACAGCGAAATTTCGGCCATCTTGGTTCACAAACGAGCACCCGATTGAGTTTTTTTTCTTCACCTTCCAAATCATGTCTCTTTACTCGATTATTATCGAATAACATAATCAGAACCAGCGATTAGAACTCCAGCGACTACTACCTACATTGTACCTTGTTCAACGTCTCAGTCGGGTCGGACGTATCACCTTCGGTAGCGATTTTTTTCCGAAATGAAAGATATTACCAAATCGTTGCATTGATTTGTTTCTTGTTATTAATATCGCGAATGTTTTTTATTTGTTTTTTGTTCCTATGGCAAAAGATTTTATCAATTGAATCGTTAGTAAAACTTACTTAGGGGGCGCATTCTTCACTTGGGAAAATTTCCTCTTGTGAAGAATACGCCCCCCACGTCCCAAAATGAACCTTGGGGGGCGTATTCTTCACAATATCCGTTTGCCCGAAGAATAAGAACAAAATAAGAACAAACTGAGGCTGAATCAAAAGTTTATGCAAGTGTACAATGTTGAACTGCAGTAGTCCTACAGTACCCAGCTCTCCGATAACGCACCCATGGAATTCAAAAAAAGTATGTCTTGAAAAGGCATTTCACATTTCTTGAGAAACAGTGCACAAAAGCATCTTACCAAATTTTGGGTGAGTTTAACCCCCTACAGAAAACATAGCCGTTAAGAACTAAATAAGAACATTTTGAGGCTGAAATTGCCGACAAAAAAAAGAACATTAAGCCTGGGCAAAGTTTTGCTGGTTCTTGATAAAAAGAGTGTATCATGGCAAACGCATGGTCGTATGCCTCCAGTCTAAGTTCACCCTCTCCTCTCATCAGCTTGTCTCGGTTTCTGTCACTGACTCGCCGCTTCCTCAACTGGGGTCGAGTGTCAAATCTTAAGTAGCTCAGAAACTAAGTTTACTCCTCTTCCCGAAAAAAAGTTTCAAACGTGGATCTTCATGCAACTCTAAAACAAGGACCGGCCGGAATCTGTTGCTGAACTTTACACTACTGTTAGACTAACCAAAGAATCATCTTATCATTGAAACGTATCCCATTCATTACCTTCTTTCAAGTTCTAAGTTCGTAGGCAAAGATTTAATACTTGGGGACATTAAAGCCTTATATTCTTGATCCTATATAAAAAAGCATGAATTAATTTGTACAGATATTTGAAATCTCAGGGGCAGCTTATCTCTAATCTGCCAAAACCAAGCAATATCTGCGCAGTATAACAAGTAACCTTGTAATTCGGTGTGGCGCTGCGAAACTGTAAAACCCCACGCTAAATTGTTAAGGATAGTAAAACTGATAAAACTGCATGGTCGTCCAAAGATATACACGGATAAAATTTTTCATTTTCTTGAAATGTATTATCATTTTGAGATTTCTTAAATAATGCAGCAAAAACCTCGATTGAATGAAGAACATCTTAAATTTATTTAAAAGAAAATCGTTTTTGCGTTTAATTTATTAAATGTATTGAATTGAAGAAGTTATATGTAGGTCAGGGATTTCAAATTTATGGTAGATTTGTGTTCAGATTACGCATTTGATATTACCACTAATAAGTAAGTACCGACTACTTTATAACTTTATTTACTGCAAACCCGTAAAACGGCTGCTGTATCGATGTTCTTGTACTGGCGCATATGTTAGATTACATATGACTGTTATATTTGAGTGAATGCGACATCGCTTTACGTATGTTTCTTGTTAATTCATGTATGTACTTATGAAATGTAGATATTTTTGTGCCAACTTTATAACGCTGACTTCATTCCCAGCCTCATTTCTAAACTAAACGAATCAAAGGTCTTTTTCTCTCTCGTTTTTTCTCTCTTGGACTGATTTACTGTAGTTTAAGTCCAAGTTGTTATGATTGTTCGAAAGTTGTAACGTTAGCGCTCATGTTCGCGCGCATGTTAACCGACTCAAAGCAACATATTCTGGTTGACGTTATTGCGCTTATGTCACAAAGGTGAACAAGGCCTCGGCAAGACGGTCGAAGAAACTGTTTTCAAGGGAAGCACTAAACATTTACTGGCAAAGAGTTTTGTAAAACTAACTGGTTTTTCCAAGTGACTGTACAACCATATTATCTACATAATTTATTCTATATCCTGTATCCTACCCGACAGTGTTTCGATGTATACATTGATTCCGACATGGTTCAATTTTTACATTGACGTACATTCAACCCAAACGTAATTAAACTACAATCGTTTTAAGGACTTTTGATGATTGTTGTCCCTTCAGTAAAATGTTCAAATATATACATTACGTGTGTACCTTAACATCAATTAAACAATACCAGACGCAGTTGTCTCTACTCGTGATTTGCGTCTTACGTACAAACTATCCTTTTCCAGACTATGTGTCAAACATTTCCTTTCAGTTTCATATAGTATAACAAACCTTACTGACTAGAAACAAAAACTATATTAACTTCACGATTACCTCATAAGTTGCCGATAACAAAAGAACCGTACGATCTCTTCACCTTTCTTTGCCGCCCTTTAATGATTACAGGTGATGTCTTCGTTCGTATAGTGAATCATTCTTCCTGCTTCTAGCTTTTAAAACAAACTATGCGGATCCCCCATAGCTTTCAAGCTCGCTTTACTTCCTCGAGAAAAGAATGTGCTGTAACTGCTTGTTATAAAACGTGGCTTCTAACGATTCAAAACGCCCTGCATCTGTAAACAATTGCACTGCTGGAAGTCCCATGGACATTTTATCAAATATATACATGTAATTAATTGTCTTTCCTTAGAAACTTCTAAATTAGTTTTGGTCTCGTACGATATCAGGTGTAACCAAGAAGGTTTCTGAGGAGGCAGCAGTTTTTTTGTGTTAGTTTTAGAAATGTTTGCTTGTGATTAAACCAAAGAGTTTGGAGCATGGTTCGATCAAAAGTGTCATAAGCAAAGGAAATAGAAAACAATGAAATACAGTAATATTTATTTTTCTGCTTTTATCGGAAACGCTTCAGTCTCAAGGACAAAGATGATTTCAACTACTGGAGGGAATAATAAATGCGAGACATTTATATGCTGATACGTAATAGATATGGATGCCAGTTTCCATAAAAAATTGATGAAAAGAGTTTATCCTAAAATATAACTCTGCAGGGTGAAAAGGAACACTGTACATAATGATTAATCTTATTGATGTTTTGAGATTACCCAACTCGACAAAAATACTACATTTAAAGTTATTGTTAAACGTGAAAATGAATTTCAGAGATAAAAGCCAAAAGGAGATTTTACTAAACAGATATTTCTCTTTTCAGCTACTAAAGATTTAACTGCATATTTAATGTTTCACGTTGCGATTGTTTTTCTGTGCGGTGGTAAACACGTGGGCGGCAAGTACTTCAATCCTTCATACTTTGTAAACAAAATAAAATCATCAGTCACCATAATGTTTTCAAAGTCAAAAGAAAGGAAGATTTTCCTTATTAAATTATTGCGGAAGTTAAATGAGATTATTTGAATTTTTATATCAAACCAGGAATCTGGCTGGTCGACAACTTATAAAATTGTAAGTACTTCCCCATCGATCCTTTAATTACCAGTTCCTTGCCAAAAATAACCAACATTTTTTATAAACTCAACCTCAAAATTAATATTAAAGCACAATCCAAGCTACTTGTAATTGACATTCATTTGATACTCAGTAAAAAACTGAATTTCGACAGTTGGTTGTTTCCCTTGGGGGGAGGGGCTTCTGACATTTTCACTAAAAATCGTGGAGAGAACTTTCAAAATCTACAATATCTCTTTCGGACACCGAGAACTATCTTCTTCTGTGGTTGACTACAGAAGAAGATAATAAATAGGTATTCAAACGCTGTCAGGCAAACACGAAGTTTCAGCTCTATTGGCTGTGCATGTGGTTTTTCCACATTTACATCCTGCCATTTTACCCAGTTACCTAATTTGGTTCCTGAAAACTGCGACACGATTACGCATTCCAGAACTCCTGTTTGTACGTTTTCTAAACACAAATAACGTTACATTCTTACTTAGGGTTTGAAGTTTCAGTCTGCATTTACAGCCACTTCGAAAATTTTCGTGTTAGAGAATGCAATGCCCCCTGACTCCCACACATAGGGAGGTCGCTCAACCCACTCACTTTAAAATGAACTCTGTTGTTCCCGGAGTCAGTACCGTTTTCAACTTAATAGAGTCCTGAACAATGTATTTAATTGACAGATTCAAGTCCGTTTAGTAAGGCAAGAGTAAGAATTTTACATGCTGGATTTTGGAATATAGAATAGGGGTTTTTTGATGGCTGATCTAGAACAGGACACCAAAACTCAACCAAATTCTGATTTGGCACAGAGTAAGGGTTTGGAGGAGCAAGCGACAAACATCAATTCCGGAGAGGTTTTTTTTCTGATTAAACTTACGTGTGCTGCTTAGTGACAGTCGAGCACTCGACAAAAGCAAATGTTTTATTTTTAGCGGCAAGCCAATACGCTGCGATGTAAACAATTATGGGTTCGTACTTTCGGTTAAAAGGTCAGGTCTGGACATGGAAATTAATACATTTTAGCTCAAAACTATCAAGCACAGTTATATTGATGGGCAATCCATCTTTTGGATTTTTATTTTATATATTTTTTCTTGAGCAGACGACTTAAATTGGACTTAGAAAGTTTATTTAACATGAGTTGTTTTTCTTATATGAATTGTTCAACAGAGACAAATTTACAAGGAGACCGGGTAACTCCAGTATTTAAGGGTTACTTCGGGTACGTACTAGGGACGAAGAATGATTTGAAAGATAAGACAAAACACGGCCAGGGTAACCGGTCTACCTGAGTTAAAAAGGAATTTTTTATTTTGTTTATTTTTTTTTGATGATCCAGTGAGCAGCACAAGACTATATGGCAGCTTGAATTTATTTTATTTGGTTTATTATCTATCCTACGCGTTTCATGTCGTCAGACATTGTCAGGGCTCAGATAAGGTCTACTGAAAACCAGCTTTCTGTTTGTTTTTCTCTTTTTTTTCGTTTGCCACATATTCTTGCTTATTTATATTTTTTATGAAAGAGTGTGAGTCAACCAAACTGTAGACCCTGGTTATAAAACAGAAGTGATAACGGAACAATTCGTGTATTCACATTTACGTTCTCCAGAAACCCCAAATCAATGGTTTTCACGCTGTAGCTTCGGACTCGCCAGTGGCCGGTGGTCAGTTTGGTACACGTTCACGTGCAATGAATTGTCTTCGTTAATTAAGTCTTCTGTTTTACGCTTTTTTCGTAGCCGTATCCGTAATAGCTTTTTAAAGTCCCTATTTAAACTTCACGCGACAGCACTAGGAAACGGCGATCAGATATAATTATACTTGTCTGATTCCGCTGCATCCTCACAAAAACGATGTTTCTTTCTTGCGTTATTGCTGTTTGACACCGCTTATTCACTTGCGGTTACGTTACAGGTTCAGTATTTGAACTCAGAACAGTCGGTTTGCCAAGGAAAAAAAATGAATTTGTTTTCCCAAGGTCACGAACTAGAATTGTCCCGGGTAGTCGAGTTGTCCAAACCGGTGTTTTCACGAGGAAAGCATGACTCTAATATACCAGTTTAGCTCTTGCTCTCAAGTTAATTTTAGCACCAGAGATGTGCAACTTTTTTGCCTGTTTGTAAATACATTGTCAAATAAAAGAGCAATGTAGTGAGCGGCAGATAAATTCTATATACTAATATAGTAGAAGAAGGAGAGAGACGAGCCAAATATCTGGTGTGAGCTTGATCAAAGAACAATTTGCTGACAATATCTTTGTTTGTACTTGTTTTAAGCTTGCTATTCTCTCTTTTTCCATTTAAACTTTTGCTATGCAAATTTAGTTTCGTTTTACGCTTATCGCATTTGTGGTATTTTCCTTGCAATCCCTCCATCCCTCATCTCCTTAATCTTCAAACGATCCAAATATGTGGAACAAAATTTATAAAGTATATGTAAGACATTTTTGGGTTTCCTGTCAGTGCTATCAAACTTTAAAACTAATTGGTATTTTATCAACTGCATGTGTTTCTTTTGTTTTAGACTAGTGTGTCCTTCAAAACTGGCCACAAAACGGTCAAATCAAAACAAAATATTTGGCCGCAAAGCCAAGCTTTTTACCCTTATTGGATTTCATATATATCATGACCGGATCTATTTTGGTAAAAACCCAGATCTTGCGGTTGTCGAAACTCATTATATGAAATTTGACTGCGGCCAGGAGTAATATTTGCCGTCACTTTCTGAACTCATTTCTCTGGAATTTGTACTTAATGTATTACGGAATAATAATTGTAGGACAAAATTGAATGTGGCAGTCGTTGTCACATCTGGCCAACTAGGCAAGATTTTAATTTCTTGACTACTCGCAAGGAACGCTCAGTTGAAAGTGTAGCTTTTACCAGGAAAGTAGTAAATGGCAAAGTCTTTTAGCACAAATATTTTGTTAGGTGAGAAATTAAAATTGTCCTTACTGTCAGTCTGATTCGATCAACGAACCAACTCAATTACGGAAAAACTGAGAAAGTTGTGGTAACCAAACCTTGTATCATGATTTAAATTGGAAAATTGCTCGCGGCAAATGAGCGAAATTCACTTAATGTTGTCATGAACCCGAGCAATGACGTTTAGAACTCTACACAGTTTACTTACCATCATTGCCACTGCTAGCTGCAATTCTGGATAATCCCAAACTGGAAGAAAGTACAAGAAACACGGATAAACAATACGATTCGAAAGGACATGAGTAAGTTTGTTTATAACAAATTACCCTGCAAACTACACCAAACTCATCAAATTCCCTCACGATGTCAATCCGGGAACCTACGCACAAAAAATCAATTAAATACATAATCTAAACTAACCTAACCTAGCTTTATTCTAAACTCTGCACCTTCTATAAAAAGCTGGTAAGTATAGTTATATTTCGGTCTTGCTTGAACTAGTTTTTGTAAATTTACAGCAGAGCTAGATTTAACATGAGCTGCTGCTGAGAACACACCGAGATTTGTTTGTGTATTGACTTTTCCGTCCAATCAAAAACTGGTTAACTGCGTGTAATCACGCATTTGACTGCCAGGACGTGCGTGGTTTTGCCGATGTTACTACTTGTAAACTGACTAGTCTAGAAAAAAAGTTTAACCCGTGTTCGCGGAGGTTTGATGCTGGAAAGTGTTGATTAAATATAATCTTAACATGAATGTACGACCCAATTTATATGCCAAAGGCAAGTTACAATTTACAACGAAATTATACTTGTTTATTATTAATGACAAAACTAATCTTCCAGCCGACAATTCGATATTTTAAAAAAACAGCTGATACGATAAAAGCGAGGAAAATACGCAACCTAATATATTTGTAAGAGACGGAGTGGGGCGACAGAAATGGGCGGTGCTTCTGGTTCAACGGCAGTCATCCGTCTAGAACTAGATATTAATTTTAATCAAGAACTGACCGATCGCCATCTGCAGGTACCATTTTGGGCTCTACCTTTTAGAATTGAAAATGTATGTAATGTTCTCTGTTTTGGCCTCAGTGACCTGGCCTCAGTGATCTGGTAATCACTCTTGTTTATTTTTTTTTTTACAAGAACACTAAGGTTGAAACACGACCCAAATTTAGGACAGCAATGTTTACAGCCAGGGTTAAAATTACAACATCAACTAAACTCCAGTTATTCTTTTAACTTATCAGTTGAGTAAAGTTGTTGCACAAAAAATAAAAAAAATAAAATTATTTTATGATTCGAAATTCATGGCCGACTGTGTTGTTTTTGTTAAAAAAGATCTGCTCGTCTGGTGACGTAGATTTGCTTTCATTAATTCTACTTATATGTTTTTACGACAATATGGAGTATGAGAGGATAGAATATTCGAGCTTAGAAGGTTTAACTTAAGCGATGCTAAGTATATACAGTTCTGTATCCACAATCGGGCCGGGATACTTTAGTTGATTATGATTAGTTCTTATAGTTTTTAATCATTTATTATTTCACTGAGCAATCGGCATAACGAAGTTGCCGTGCTAATTTTTTCAACAGAACTTTAGCAAGACTTTTTCTGCTTCTTTTATTCATTTTCAACTCTTTTTTCAAAAGCAGGAGGAAGTGCTTTGTGATTACTGACAACCCCCATAAGCTGAATCGTTGGTCGGGTATAATAAAATATAATTCACCAAATCTAAGAACCATTCATCATTTAGAATATTTTAAGGTACTCTTCACCTTTTGAATAATGAATAGAAACAAATTTTGGCCATATAGAAATTGAATCTTTTAAACTTAGTCCTTTAGATAAATATTCACTTAATTCCTTGGCCCATCTGCCTTTTTAAATAAATGTTCTGTTTGTGCATACAAAACACACACACATATCTATATACAGTTTATAAAAGTTGAAAGTTGTGTACAGGTATAAAGTACAGCTGGCTATTTTGCTCCTCATAACCATTCATTACTTTAATACACCTAATGCAGCTTTTAAGTTGTTCAGTATAAAAGGCAAATTTCTTATTCCTTGATTGTTTCGCTTGACCGAAGAAATTACAAAATGAACCGTTAAAGCAAAAGAAAATTCATTGAAAAGTTTAAACTTAAGCCGCAAGTCGACATTGTCGCAAAAAGTTTCGTTTTCAATGATTGAGTTATCTTTCATCGACATTGCGGGTCTCGCACAAGCGCATTAGACCACTCGTAAACATTGAATGTTTACAACGCCTCGGTTGAGCCATATTTTGATAACTGTTGCCCCCTAAACAAGCAATCTAATAACGTTAAATTACAACAGCTACGGAATCGAACTGCCAGAGATGTTACGAAATTAGACCGAAACAAGCTTAAAACTTCCGCGTCGCTGATGTGCTTTGCTGGAGCTGAATGTTTCTGTCGATCGAGCTGAACAAAAAGCGATAATAATGTCTGAAACGATGTACAAACTTACCCCAACCTACCTTTTGGTTCTCTTTACTCTTCGCGAAAAAACTATATGATTTAAGAGTTTCTGAAAGTAACTGCTTTTTCTACCGAAACCAGTGACTGACTACTTAAAGTCTGATGAGCATTCTTTTTATCTTGTCTACCACGTGACTAAGGGTTTCGAGCTCAGTCAAGAGGTGTCAAATCCCTTTATCAGTTTATGAAACGTCGAACTCCCACATGGCAAGCATTTAAACAGTTTTTGCACTTTCATATTTTTTAATTGTATTTCTATTGTAAATAGACGGTGTTCCCTTGTCTCGTGTTGCTGTTTCTAAAGATATTGTCGGCCGTTTTGCTCTTGAGAAATAATTATCAAACCGTTGACGATCTCGTTTTACATGACTCTTAATTCTCTTTCTCTGATTGCCCAATTTTAGTTCCGTAACTTACGGTGCGATCCTGTCTAAATATTTTGTTTTAGTTTGTTTTGTTTGTATGATATTTGCATGTTTAAAAACGAAATGGTCAGTCACACTATTATTGACAACGAATCTTGGCCTAGCACCGAGATTGGGCTGTATCGAGAGTCGCAAAGAACGAAAAAGCGAAGATAGCTACACTACCACAGAACTAATCCATATGTCAACAACAACAAAACCTAAAGCACTATTTGCAAGCAGCAGTGGCCATTTCAAAGTTTGTATGAAAGGGTGAAATGTTTGCTGAAATTTATTGCAAAATTTATTTCGTTAATTTGCAGTTACGTTGAAGGTAATTTGAAGATGATGTTTAAAAAATCGTCTGCCATTTTGATGAAAGATATTATGTCGTAATTTGTGTTTGGGAAGTGGATTTTATGGGGCAAACTACTCGACACTCTTTAGGAGGTAGAGAGAAAGCCTATGTACACTGTTACCACTCACTGAACATGTAAATTAAGCGCAAACTTAATTGACAAAAAAAGGAATTGCTACGCGTATATGGAAATGAATTCCCGTCTGCGGCTGCTTTTTAAATAACAAGGGACCGGTCATTAAATATCGCCTGGAGG
>JAOBYE010718357.1:0-10699 GCA_025403585.1 Parazoanthus swiftii
TAATTTCTTAAAAAGTGTCAATTTTGGCTTCAAAAATGGGGTTCGACTTATACACGGGTTCGACTTATACACGAGTACATACGGTAGTCGATGTTGTTAGCAGGCATTATATAAACTTTTTAATTCATCAACCTTTGATTTTCCACTGCAAATATTGTTTCCATGGTAACTACCAGGGCCTCAAATACACCTTGTTTTTAGTCCTTTACACTAGTTTTTGTTTGACATTAATTGCATTAATTACATTAATTAATCCCTTTTGTGCCAAGTGTCACACGAGTGACAGTCTTCATTCTGGTATGGGCTCCCTGTGCAGAGCTTCATTCAGAGTTTTCCCTCCAAATGCATTTACATGTAATTATACCAGGGTTGAAAATAAATATTTTTTGTGTGTGTATAATTTATTCTAGGCACGGTGTTCTATCCTGGCTGCTTCCAACCCAATTGGTGGCAGATACGATACAACCAGAACATTTGCTGAAAATGTAAGTACTGTACTGGTCACCAGTCTTTCAAAATTGCCCTCAGAGAAATAAATTCATGCCAATAACATCATACTTTTACAACAAAACACAACACAACACGGTGTAATACAATGCAATATGATACCATACAAGTCAAGAGAAAAATTCTTAAATACCAGACTAGTATTGACTTTGTTCTTAATGTTGTTTTTCTGGTACCTCTAGGTGGACTTAACAGAGCCGATTCTGTCTCGTTTTGATATTCTGTGTGTTGTTAGAGACACAGTTGATCCGGTTCAGGTAAGCCAAGACATTTCAACTGGAGTTAAACTATTTTTAAGATAATTTTTGCTAAACAGTTCATACAAACAGTTTTTTAAGACCTTAAACAATCAGTACTGATTAGTTCAATTCCCTCTTCTCAGGATGAGATGCTTGCTCGGTTTGTTGTAAACAGTCATGTGCGACATCATCCCAATGCACCGAAGGATGATGAAGATATGCAACAGGTTTGTTGGAACAAATCATGAGGATTTTGCACCTCCCTCCCCTCCCAAATGTTGCTTTTCTTGTACTCTTCTAATCCTATTCACAGCTGCTTCACTGCAATTTGTTTGTTCCCATGCCTAATTTCAAAATAGTCAAGCATTCTTGCCTTCCCCATGTGACTGTGTTTTCCCATGGTCAGTACATTTTCCATTGTGCGTTAACCCTTAAAGAACTGTTAAAACTCAGTGAATGTTTCAGTATACATGTAATACTAAAAGTTTGATTGAGAAAATGCAATAGCTGTGTGTACATGTCCTACTTTCAACCTGCAAGATAACCAGAATTGAATTCAAATTGTTATTTCTAGAGCACATATTCCAGTGTTTTTTCTGAGCTTAGGGAAATAAGATGCTGTGCTTGGGGGACCAGGTACAGCACCAGCTGATTATTGTTCAAGTATTAAAGAAAAGGTTCAACTAACTGGCTGGGAAAGGTGATACAATTTACCTGAGTACCAGTCTTAAAATAACTGTATTCCCTCTCATTTCAAGTTCTCTCGGTTCAGTGAAACTTCTTTTGTTGCATTTTAGGACGTTGCACCATCAAACCCAGATGTAATACCCCAGGACTTACTCAAGAAGTACATAATCTATGCTAAGGAGAAAGTTTCACCCAAGTTGCACAACATGGACCAGGATAAAGTAGCCAAAATGTTTGCCGACCTCCGAAAAGAGTCCATGGTGAGGACTGACGTTTTGAACTGCTGGGTATCAGGTTGCAAGATATAAACGTATGGCGTTTTACATGCATGAAGTTGGGGAGCTTGTCTGATTTTTGGCACCTCAGACTGGGAGCTTAGTAGAAAGGGAGGGGGGCTTATTTAGGCCAGAGGATTAGTGGAGGAAATGCGACACTTCGCCATTTTACTCTCCCTCAAAATTAAGGAGTTCTCCTAAATTTTTAATTTAACAACAACTTTCTGTTGTGTTGCAGTCGACTGGCAGCATTCCTATCACAGTCCGACACATCGAATCCATGATCCGCATGGCTGAGGCACATGCCAAGATGCACATGAGGGAGTATGTGATGGAAGATGACGTCAACATGGCCATACGTGTGATGCTGGAGAGCTTTATTGATACACAGAAATACTCTGTCATGAGAAACATGCGTAAGGTACAGCAGAATGAACCTTCATTTTGTCATCAAAGTTCGTTACATTAAGTTGTTTTCAGGAAACTATACGTGCAAAAGCTTTTTTTCCCAGCCCGAGTAAGGCTATTTATATGGCCTCTTGTTTCTTATGAGACCAAGGCTGATTGCTTAACTAAATTCGTAAATAGTACATAAAACCCGTATTTAGGTCTTGATGGAGTACAAATATCTTGTGATTATTTGCGCTGTAGAAATTATTTCGTATTGTTGCTCATTATACATGTACGCATCGCTTGGCACGCATTGCACACGTTTCTTTGTTAGTGAAAGCCATACTTATGATAAAAAAGAGAAAAATCTCTTATTAGGCAGTTTAGTGTGTAGTATGGAGGGAAATTTTTACTCGTCTTTTGTATAAAAATTACAGGACTCATAGAAATATCCGCCCTACTACCCACTTAACTGTCTAATAAGGTACATTTATTCCATAGTTGGACACTGTCTGACAAGATACAACATTGTTATTGCTCTTTCAGATCTTCTCTAATTATCTGGCGTATCGCAAGGACAACAACGAACTGCTCCTGTTTGTGCTAAAACAACTTGTGAAGGAGCAGATCACGTTCTATCGCAGCAGATACCACACGGAACCAGACGTTATCGAGCTGCAGGAGGATGACTTTTCTGACAGGGTTTGTACTAATCTATTCTTTATCATTTTGTGATTTATTTGTTTACCGTTTTTGTAAATGCTTACTTTCTCTAGCCGAGAGACCTAACGGCATGGGAGAATAATAACTGTAATGATAGTTTATTTCTTGTTTGTTACGATTTTCTTTTATTACTTTTTGTTTATTTTTTGTTTATTTTTTGGATATACTGATCAATCATTTATCTTTATTTTGCTGATTGCTTTGTCACAAAAGTGCTGGATAATGTGAGCAAGTCTCGAACAGTCGTTTTACCCAAAATATGTTGTTGAACAGTTTCCACTGTAATGTCTTTCGCTGTACATGGAAAGTGCTGTAGTCTTACGTCACGCAAAAGTTGCACATTTGAACTGTGTCAGACAGACGGATGTATAGGAAGACAGACAGACAGACAGACAGGCAGGCAGGCAGGCAGGCAGATAGATATTCAGATAAAGACAGACCCATGGGCTTTATTGAAGATCAACCGATAGACATTTAGGAAAACTGATTGATTACCATAACACTGCGATGCGCCGCCCGGTCACGCAACCGAGATGACGCATCACTCTGTTTTTGAGATTTCGTGCTTTTTTTTCCGTTTCTCACTGCGATTCTCAGTCAGGTTTACTCTAAGGGGATTACTCTGCGTTTGGAGTGGACCGAAAAAATATGCTCCAGTTTACAGTGACAATCGCAGTGGCGTGCGCACTTACTCATACACGTTATAGTATGTTAAGTTCTAACCGTTAGTTGTTTCTCTCCTCAGGCGCGGCAGATCAATGTGACGAACCTCTCGTCGTTCTACGAGAGCTCAGTGTTTACAGCCAACAAATTCGTGCACGACAAGAAGAGGAAACTCGTCATTCAAGCCCTCTAAGATCTGAGACGGCCTTTGGGAAGAGCATAAATATATTTTTCTTACGAGCAAGACTATCTTTCTTGCACACGTCTCATGCATTGACATTGGAATGGGATGTGGCAGACTTTCCTTTAAGTTCACGCAAGACTAACATATTTATAGTCAAACTTGTAAATGAAAATTATATTGCAAAGCAAGGCTTCAGGTTGCAGAGAAATTGCCTCGTGAGGCAGGGAGAAAAACGAGGCAGTGAAAAATTTTCGCAGCTGGTTTGATAGCGAAAAAGTCTTCAGTTTAGCTGTCCACTTGTAGGACTCACACAAAACTGTTCGATTTCCTTTTCGTATCTTTACCTTAAGAACGTGGTTTGCATGGCGTGTGTCAGTTTGTAACAGATCGTGTAAAAGATTTGGATTCCAGCGCTGTTTGCTCGAACACTGTTTCTTCAGTCAAAAAAACAGTCTTTGTGCCAAGAAAAACTTGAACACTCCGACCGAGAGAAGCTGGTACATATCGGAGGACGTGTGCCACTCACATTACCAGGCCCGTAGGCAGGGGGTGCGTACGCACCCCCTCCCCCCACGGACCCAGAAAAGTCCGCATTTGGAGGTTGAATAAGACGATGAAGAAGCCTGAATAGGTTTATTGGTGATACCGAAATCGAAACAATTAAAAAAAACGGCCTTAAGTGTGGTTGGCCTAGAGTCCAAGTTAACGAAATTTGCACCCCCCCCCCCCCCCCCCTCCAACGAAATTCTTGCCTACAGGCCTGATTACGGTCTGTATTGGTGCTCGGTGTACAAAATTTTGTTCATACTTTTTGATACTGTATAAAGATGGCGTAGACTAATATTCAGAGTAGAGAATAGTGGTGACGAATTATGTTACCGCGTGCTTTGCCCCTTGTTATAGAAGTTGTAATAGTAAATTGTACGTGATCGAGTTGCGAGTTATCAGTTAATGGCGGTTTCAAGGGACACCTGGCCCAAATACTCCAAAGTGGGCTATGGATATAAACCTAACGTTCTAAAATAAATCCCTATATGTGCGTGGTTTCGTTTGAGAACACCACCTTTATGATTTTTTATTTGCCTTTCCGTCCGCTTACAATCGAAAAAAATGATGGAAACGCTCACGGAAAACGGAAGTTTTCAAAAACGCTCTCCAAAGTGGAAGCTCTTGAAATTGCCGTTTTCATTAACGAGCTTAGAAACGTTTGGACAGGCAAAAACATTACGCGAACAGGTTTGCGAAGGGAAACGTTTGATACGTAGAGAATGCGATATGAAACGAAAACAGTCGAACAGTGTGGACGGAGCCTAAATGTCGTAAATATTTCTTTGCAATTTTAGGTTTGCAGTCAACGGAAGTGGCTTGAGAACCATATTCAGAAGAGTTTCGTTGATTTTCAAGTTGCAGACGGCAAGTTCAAAAACTTGAATTTAAAACTTTTACGTCAGCTACTAACTCTCGAACAAAATGAAAAAGCTCTTGAATTGGATTTTAAATTACCTTTTGGACCCGTTATTTCGATAACTGGAAAGAACATCGTGTAAGAGCTACGTTGTCTTTCATTGATTTTCTATATGAGCGTTTGGAAGGAAATAAATAACTGGTATGATGGAGAGCCGCCGACTAGCCATAATTTGCAAAGTGCTTAAATAGGTCTCGGAGTTTTGCCTAAAACGTTTTCCGCAATCGCGTCAGTTCTGTCGACTGTGGACATCAAAAGACAGCCCTGATAGGTCTGTAAAGGACCAATGGAAACCATATCGTATAAAAAATTGGCAATCGATTTTCTAGCACCTGGGCACTGGTAGCCTCGCTCCTGGGCAAATACATCCTTCAAAGTGACAGACCATATTTGATAGAGCTAACTGGTTGTGAATCTCGACAAAATTCAAAAGGAGCGTACAAAGCTGCTTTGCTTTATGTTGAACGAACTATGACAGTGCACATTGCTTTGTTCAAAGTGTCAGCCCAAATGTTTCTACTGGTCAGTTGTTCGTACGCATTCAATACCTTTTGTGTTTTGTGCACGTCAAGGCCAACGAACAAAAGATGAAGAACAAAAACATATAACAAAGAAACTGGCCGAGTTTCATAACCATTTTTCTCTATTTACTATGGACAGACTGAAACTGCGCATAGAAACGTTTTGTGACTAATTCCACTGCGACAGGTGACTAGTTTTCGATTTGTGACTAATAATCACTACGTCTCTTCTGAGACGTCTTTTCTTTGTGCGTGTTTGCCATCTCGTGCACAGGCTTCGCGCGTACTGACACACTTGAAACTATGTTTGTGCGAAAAAACGTGGTTGTACTGAAATTTTACCACATGCCCATCTGAGGTGCTGGTAAACATACTGAGGCGTTCATGCAGTTTTACATGACCGAGATGTAACATTTACGCACACCTTGTTGCTGATATACGTCATACGCAACCGAGGTGTTTCAATGCACGTCTGAAGTGCAGATAGAAAAAATATATGGACCACTTTCATAATACGCCCCAGTGGTCATGAACAAAAACTTCGAGTCGAGACCAGTAGGGCCAAGTACAGCAAATGTATGCGTGAGAACTTGAAATTTGACCTCCTCGACTTGAGTTATTGTTCAATGGAGCAAATTATGAAGGTAGTGTACACATTATACTGAGGCGTCCAGTGATGCACAACTTAACGGAGATGTTTTACTTGTGCACATCTGAGGTACTAATGTACCTTATCGCAACGGAGGCGTTTGCTATTCAGATTCACACCCGAGAGGTTTTATTCATTCACATCCGATTGCTAATATACACGGAAATCCACGGAAATTCACGGAAAACGCCTTTAAATTGTAGCGCAGACGTTCAAATTGCCGTACAACAGTATCTGGTTTTCATTCGAACAAAAGATGCTGTTGTCAATATTGTACACAATTCCGAGTAACGAAAAACTATCAACATTTTAAATGATCAGTATGTCCGGACAGGTCGGGACAAGCTGGATCTTGTCAATGCCGGAGGCAAACCGTTGAGGTAAACAGTTCAGGGCGGCGCGGAAGGAAAAGGCGGCAGGATGATTCGGAAAAAGCCGTGAAAGTCGAAGTGTTGACTTTCCAAAATCTGTGATGAAGACATGAAGATGAAACAACTTCGAACTGGAATCAGCGATGAAGATTTTGCGAAAGCACGTCTCCCCAACCGCAGTTCCGCATTCCACATTAGAGGATGCAGTGACGTCACTAAATGTGAACGACGTCCATCTTCTTGGGCCAGTGTGCTGCAAAAGGTTTATCTTGGACGGTGATGTTGTGGATAGCGTTTTCACAGAGAATGTCGTCGGAAAAGGGGGCAAAACAAGTTCACCAACACGAAACAAGATAAAGAGCATTTTAATACGGAGGAGGTGACTGACCGTAACATATTTTAAAACGTAAGTTTGCAAACATATTGTTATTTTAGTCCCTCATTTCAAGAACTGAGGAATCTCTCCAGTTTCTATTGTTGGCACATCGAATGAATCATTGTACGGCACAGAATTAAAGAAATGAACCCGAACGTGTTTCATGTGGCAAATTTTCTCGCGAAAGTTCGAGCAGTGATCAATTCTTCATATGTCAATCGACTAGGAAAAAAAACACTAATTTGATTTTCGTCAGTTTCTATTCGAGTAACAATCATTCTGTAGTACAACTCTGGTCTCTGAGTTTGATGTTTGTTGGAAAAAAATCGTACAAATAACCGCCTGATTCAGTGATTGCACAAATTTAACTAACAGTATAAGTTGAATGATTTTCTGTGAGTCTTAAGAACAGCGAGATAACATGCAAGGGACATTTTAAAACTGAAAGTACCAAAATTTTCGCTGCTGCAACTGATATGATTAGATGAGCACAGTGTCGTGACAGACAGCACAATTGTGCACTCACACCATATATTTGTCGTATGCTACTATGCGCCTGTTTTGATTTGATTTCCAGTCACGATATTATAACTACCATTTCACGACACTTGTTTTTCGCCCGCAAACTTTTATAATTGGACGATATTTATAGTCTAAGCTATAATTATCAATACAATAGAACACTACGTTGAGGGACATGAAAATTGAAGTATTAAGTTTTAGTCAGTCTTTCTGACCTTACACAACCTTTGGTTATCAAAGGATATCTGGTTACATTTTCCCATCGACATCACGAGTCCCGGCCGAGGTGACGGAAAATATTTTGACAGAGTTAAGTATGTGCACTAAGCCCGTGCGTTATAGTAACAATACTACTAGAGGCAGCGCGTGGCTTGATTATATTTTTTCGTTTCATTTCGTCCGTAGGGTGTTCAAATAATCGGGATAGCTTGGAACTCAGTCTTATGCCGAGTTCATACTAAACGCTAAAAACAAGATTGTAATAAACTTGTTCGCCTGAAATGTGCTGATACTGTCACGTGTTGATAAGTTTTGACGGGTTCTGAAAGAAGCACTTGATTGTCATAATGATAAGGCAACTTCTTTATGCAGGTTTTAGGTGAGTTTGTGTGCTCAAAAAGTCAAACTATATTTCAATAATGATAAATTCAAACCTGTTTAGCGAGCAGTGTGAATTCGGTGGATAAGTTAATTGCTGACAAATCTTGCTTTGTGTAAGATAGCACAATTGTGCGCTCTAAAAGGCCGACTGATCATTGCGAACAAAACAAAACGAACACTAAAATTACCCAGACGTTTGAAAAAACTTGAGCCACGTACTCGCCAAAAAAAACAGATTTTTTTTTTGCTGTACTTCTTAATATAAATGCCTAAAAGAACTGCAAAGTCTGTAATAAGTTGTATCTGAAATTCAACTACAGTACCATAAAAACTTCTTTAGCTTGTGGCCTCCACATTTTGAATTACTCGCATATACCGCATATACGATTAAGGAATATGGAAGTCCAGGAGTGTCACGCGCAAACGTGTTTGTTTTGCTGAAAACAAAACAGAACACATTTTGCTTTCTGTTGTGCTGACAAAATGCAACCTTAAGCTCCCCTCCCTCGTTAATTTTATTCGCTACCACACAGTTGTCCAGACTTTCTTTCGGGCGAGAGAAAGAGCCTGGGTACGAGGTTGGATCAAAATTACCCCCCTCCCTCCCCGAAGGTTTTTTTCGACCTTATATCTAAAGCTTTGAAGCAAACAAAAAGAAACTTTCAGTACCTGTAGTCCAACTTTGAACACTTCTTTTGACGTTAATTGGATGACGTCATCACCTGCAAATTATGCAAGAGTGAATCAGAAAGCGGGGTTTGTTTGAAAAATTTGTCCTAATTTATTCTTTTCTCTTTTATTTGGCATCATTATTTTCCTATTTAAGGCTGTAAACATATTATCTATACTTAGTTCAAGCAAATTTGCTGTGGTTTTGCTAAAAAGTGTTTCTTGAAAAGTCCAAAATGGCAGGGGGGGGGGGAACAGTTCCATTCCCAAAAAAGTGAATAAAAAGCTAAACATGAGAACATGAGAGAAAATACCATTAAAAGACAATTGTTTTGGAATTTTACTTTCTTTGCCTTTATGAAATCCCTAAAACAAGAAATTATTTGCCATTTTTTAACAAAGGTTGTGTATAAATAGCGTATGCAGGTGGTTCTTTCCATTTTTAAGACAAATTGCCTTCAAAGCAACTTTGAAAGTGGTGGGGCTAGATAACCCGGAGCAGCTCTAAACAAGGATTTGGAAAACTTTGCAACACCTCGTGAAAGTAACTGACAAAACGGATACACAAAGATTAAACCTTTTACATGCACTGCAACATAGTCAGAAAAGGGAGCAAGGCTAGCAAATTAAATCACTGTCTCTTAATTGCAGATACCAGCCACTTTACAACTAATGCCATCATGGGAGAAATTACAGAGGAAGACAACAATGTGAATAACTATCGCAGCCTTATCAAGAAGACCTCGGAAGGGCGACTGCAGCTTGATGTGAACACGACTGACTTAAATCTGTTTCCGTTAGTTGTCACACAACTAACACAACTCGAGGAACTGTGCGTGTGTCACACAGACATTAAGTCGATACCAGAAGAGATAGAAAACTTGAAGCACCTTAGAGTGCTAAAACTTAAAGACAACGAATTCAAGAATTTCCCACAATCCATTTGTGACCTTACGAACCTTGAAGAGTTAGATTTATCTATCAATTCCGTAACTGAACTGCCTGAGGATTTGAGAAAGCTGAAACGGTTAAAGATTTTTATCCTTGCGTGTAATTCTTTGGAAAGTACAAAGATCGAACACCTTGGAAAACTGGCGAATCTCGAGGTGTTAAAACTGACCAGTAATTCCTTGAGAAGCCTACCTGATAGCATTGGGGAATTGAAACAACTACAAGAACTCAACCTTAAACACAATGACCTAACAACTGCACCAGGATTATTGGAAAGACTTCACAATGTTAAACATCTGGACATTTCATACAATCGTTTGAAGACCTTCACGGTGAATTTATCACAGTTAATTAATTTGACAAATCTTGATCTTGAAGGAAACATGCTCGAGGAACTCCCAGGCACGATTTTCGCTCTGACAAGCATCGAACGCTTGGACGTTGCCAAGAACCGACTCAAGACAATTCCACCGAACATCGTCAAATTAACTCACCTAAAAGAACTTTGGCTGGAGAAGAATCAGTTCGATCAATTCCCAAAGATTCTGTGTGATGTTAGTAGTTTAGAGACAATTGATTTGAACGGCAACAATGTTCGAAGCGTTCACGATGACATCCGCAAGCTACAAAGTTTGAGATACCTTGATCTCGGAAACTGTGGCCTACAGGAATTTCCCGAATCCATCTGTTCATTGCCACAGCTGCGCTGGTTGTGTTTGAATGAAAATTATCTGACAAAGTTGCCAAACGAGTTAACTCGTTTACGCAATTTGTCATTCGTTTATCTCAACGACAACCCAATGGAAAAACCACCGCATTCCGTTTGTTATCGTGGTGTACAAGCCGTGTTCACCTACCTTAAGGAAGCACAGAAACACAGTGGTTTGCACCAGAAGCTTATCTTTAC
>JAOBYE010718390.1:0-10697 GCA_025403585.1 Parazoanthus swiftii
TAGATAGATAGATAGATAGATAGATAGATAGATAGATAGATAGATAGATAGATAGATAGATAGATAGATAGACTTCTTTAATGCTTTCGCACTATTTTCGTTTCTACTGACATCTTTCGTTCCACTGGCCAGCGTTATGCCTGTGTTTTCAGTGATTTTTCAAATTTTTAATTTTTGACAGAGACAAGTGAACTACCTAACCTAAAACCCTTACTGAGAAACCGCGGAGTTCATTAACCGCTCAAAGACGATTGCTACGTTTCCCCGGCTCCTGCCAGGCTTTGAGATATCGGAATTCCCCGACAAAAGCCACACTTGAAATATAGAATGGAAAATATGCTAAAAGTTCTTAGTCCATACATCATGTTGTCAAGTTTACTCAGATCTTTCCGAAAAAACTCTGTGCGGTATCCATGAACTATGCGAATTTTGTTCTGGACCTGTGGTTGGGACATGGCTTAAGTAGGTGTTAACTTCCTCTTTGAAACACTTAGGAAATAGCGGTTTCATTTTTCTAGCGGATATACTTGCAGCTTGTTTACCAAAGGTACGATTAACCTTGACGAAGTTTAGACTGGTTAAAGAAATCGCTTATATTACGTTGTTCAGATGTGTGAATACGGTTGGTTGATGAACGGCATGCATCCGCGAACGACAATATTCCAATTTTCCAAGTGATTTTAACGTTGTAAAGTTTGATATTGCTCCAAGTTTTCATTTCATTTTTTCCCATATTTTTAATACCATACATGCTTGGTTGATAAATACATATCAAGCTGTGTCTAATTACATCAACTTGCAAGTGCCGTCTTAATGATGAAGAAAATCGGGGATTATCTTAGCTTTTTATGAAAAACGAGTTCTTACCACAAAGCTACCAGTTCCTTTGACGACAAGCCTCAAAAATCCGGACAAAAAGACGTTACTGAAACCAAACAAGAAACTACGCCATTTTGTTGAATTATGTACAGATATGAAACAAGGCAATTTATAGCTTAACAAATGTGTATTTTGTTTGCTCATGACCAGAGCGAAACAAAAGCGCTTTTGTATGGACGTGTCAAAACAGTTCGTGCGGCGCTGACATTTCGATTAACGCAGTTTCGCGCCGTACACGTTTTGTTTGCTCAAAAGGTGGTCCATTTGACAGTCGCATAAAAATCTGTCACCTTGTTTATTCCTTAAGATTTTAATTACGATGATTAATAATCTTTTCGCTGAGGATACAAGAGACAATCTTTAAAAGCGAGTGCTCGTTTAAAACGTTTCAAAAGAATCACGTACTGAGATCAGAAACAAATCGAGTCACTAGGAGAATGTCCATCCTTCAAGTAGCTGCATTGTTTTTCTTGAGTATTTTTAAAGTTGGAAGTACTGCAAAACTCAACGTTTTTATAGCAGGAAAAGAAGTCTCTCGCTTTCTTTATGGTAAGTATTCAAAGTTTTACTCTTAAACTTTGTAAACAGGTTTTCCATCAAGAGCGTTCGACAAGATTTTAAGCCAAGTGCTCGATACTTTTGGATCTATTTTATCCGTAAGAGACGCTTATAATATTAATGGCTGTAGTAATAGTTATTGCTTTGTCTTCCATTGATAAAATCTCTCTCAAATGTTATGACTTTCTTTTCTTAAAGTACCTTAGTCTCATTACGGTGGCCCAACAAACAAATAAACTTGCCAAAGGGGCTAACAAGTATATTAGAGACTTGAAAGACATTTTATCGTCTGAACTGCGGAAAACTGTCAGGTTTACTCAACAAGCTAACGTTTCTTCTGAATGTCTGGTCCGTAAAGAAAACCAAGCGAACTTTTTCATCATTCGTGACCTACCGAGTCGGCTAAGAACTAGTCAAAGACATGTCTGGTATTAGTGATTAATATAGAGAAAAATGCGAGGAAAGAGTAAACACAGTTTGTGTACAGCAAATGAAATCGTAATTAATACTTCATAAGTCCATTTTTTCACTCTGCGTCTTCTTAGAATTTCAGGGGAACTTTGATAGTTTTGTAAACTCTAGAATCTCCTTCAGTTGCTATATAGCAGCAATCATTTTCTGTTAACTCTTTTACAGATTGGTCTGATTGTTTAAAGTCGAGAACAGATCTAGATTTTATGTTCATTCGGACCACTCTCTCACTATCTCAGTGTGTGTCTGATGCAACGCCACAAGGAAGGACAAAATTCATAATTATTATCGACACGGTTTGCTACCAGTGCAAACAACATGGAGAAAAACAAGCTGATCTTCTCTGTCATTTTTAGACAGAGGATGTTTTAACGCCATGGTTTAAACACTGCAGTTTTGTTGTGCACATGTTTAAAGTTGAAATAGGAAGGATTCCGTAAAGAAGAGCTTCGAAATCAATCTTTTAAACGTATTTCTTAAGAAAATATCAAGCGTAGAGGATTTTCAGCAGCACAGCAACGCTTATCACCGATTTTATTGGTGTTTATATGCGTACAAGAATTTGTGTCTCCCCCTGGACGAGACACTAATCACTCATTTATAAGCTGATCTCTAGTCGATTGTACAGTAAACCGAATAAAGTGCCTTGCTCAACAACACATGCAACACAGTCATTGGCCGCTCAGCGCGGTTCGAACTCAAAAACGTAATCTGCATCGACCACTGCGTACGGTATCTGAAGAACCCATACATCGTAAGATCAAGTATGACGTAGTCTACACGTGCACAAATAAAAAGAAAACACAGTATAAAATGTATTCGGTGACCGAGTTAGAACCATCAGTTGCAGTAGGGAAGTTTAAAGCTTAAAAAGATAGGGGGTCGTATCTATTATGATCAGCTTTTAAGAAAAGCTTCTCAAGATAATTCGATCTTTGTTCATATACACATATATACCTGTTATTAGACGAGTGCGAGGTCCGTAAGGCAAGTTATGGACCAAGTTTTTCCTTGCTTTTATTGCCCAAACGCGAAGCGCGCGGGCCATAAAAACAAGGAAGGGTAAAAACGAAGATCCATAACTTGCCGTACGGACCGAGCAAACAAGTCTAATAAGATGTTTATTTTATGGCTTTGTTGGTTATTTGAAACAAGCGAGGCTGTAATAACAACCGTTCCAGAATTAAAGGTCCGTACGGCTACTTACGGACCTGAAACTGACCAATCAATAGCAAAATTCCCATACAATCTCTGTTAAGCTTTCTGATTTTAAAAACAGTTTTCAGTATCAAACCCCAAATTTTCAGAGTGTACTAACTTTGACTTGCTCTTTCCATTTCAAGCATTTACAGAATGTTGACGTCAGGTTTACAATTTGAGCCTTCTATTTCATAATTGTTGTTTGGAACGATCAGACTGGTCAAGTGGAAAGCGCTCCTACTGAACTATCCTCGAAAATCCAGGGGGGAGGGTGGGGGAGGGGTCCTTCGGGCGATAGAAAATTCTTAAAACATAGAACATTAGTGGAAATCTCTAAACGCTCCTACCCGAGCGAATTCACGTAGGTCTGACTTTCCCCCCTACCCTAGATATCAACTCGGATCTGTACCTGGTGAAGAGTGGCCGGGTGGCCAACTTGTTAAGGACTCCTACTTTCAGTGCGCTTATCCCGCCAATCAAGCCCAAGGTCAAGAACATCAAGTTTAAATTCAACTCAAATGGCAAGGCAAGTGTACCTGTTTTGACTTGACTAGAATGTTTTCGATCTTTTCTCTTCCTTTTGAGAGAAAGCCTCTGGAAACGAAAGAGATAAAGTTGAATTTTTTTCCTTCTAATTGAGTATTTGGCACAAAAACGAGATCGGTGACACCCATGACCTTATACCATTATTAACTTCTCGTTTATTTAGCATATCGTACGTATACGATATACTTTACATGATAGCTGGTATGTAATATAATATACATCATTTATCGATCAAGGAGGTCTTTAGAACGTTTGGAGAGTTCCACTCAGTAACTTTCAGGAGTGCTTTAGCTTAGAACGGCTAATTGTGTAACAAACCAACATTTGTTGACACACATAATCTCTTAATGTTCCTATTCACAATGTTTTCGGTGACCAAATGCTTTCAAAACTCCACTCTTAGTTTCAGATGCAAAATATGGGAAAATGTTTGATGAAACTGACACAATGCCACCTCAATTCAAAACAAGAACCCAGACATTAAAGACAACACTTACACAAAAGTATTTGTAGCCGTTTGTTCAAAGCTGTCGTTCTTTTTACCCATTCAGTAGTGCTCTGCTGTCGGGTGAACATGACGAAACAAAACTTATTGTATTCAAAATGCTGTCTTACAAGAGTTTGTTGACAGAACAGGTTTATGTCTTTGTAGATCTTGTACAGGATAGCGTTCCAGTCGAGTAATGAGTCGGTGATGGCTCACCCCAAGGCCTCCATCCCTCTCAAGGGAAGAGTCCCAAGGAAAACGAAAAGTAAGAAGTTAGCTTATCAGATTCTAGACCGAAACTAAATTCTCAGACGACTTCATCTACCTAGTACCTACTTTTCCTGCTACCTATCTTGTACCTACTTACTCACATATCTACCTAGTACCTACTTATCAACCTATCTACCAAGAACGTACTTATCAAGCTACCTACCTATCTACCTAATATCTGACTTATCCACCTACCTACCTAGTACCTACTTATCAACTTATCTACCTAGTAACTACTTATCAACTTATCTACCTAGTACCTACTTATCCACCTAATAACAATTCTACCTAGTACTTACTTATTCAGCTACCTACCTATCTACCCAGTGCCCACTTGTCAAGCTATCTACCTATTACCTACTTATCAACCTTTCTACAAATCTACCTACTTGTCCACTTAATTACATTTCTACCTAGTACCTACTTATCTAGCTACCTACCTATCTACCTAGTACCTAATTATCCACCTATCTACCTAGTACCTATTTATCAACCTTTCTACCTAGTACCTACTTATCCACTTAATTACATGTCTACCTAGTTCCTTCTCATCAACCTACCTTCTGTCCACTTAGTACCTACTTATCCACCTACCTACCTATCTACCTGCTTCCTCACCCATTTATCTCCTCATCAACCTATCAACTAATCTAACTACATACCTATCAACCTACTTCACTACCTTCCGGTTTGAATACCTATCTACATATCTACCTGCTTGTTTATGTATCTACACCTATCTATCTACTTGTTTGCTTGTCCAGCTGTCAATTTATCTAACTACATACTTATCTACTTACCTACCTACTTAGATAATTCCCTTAATCAATCTTTCACCAATCTATCCACCCATTAAACCAACCATTTATTTTTGTGCCTTGTTTGAAAATTTAAAAAATATTTTTTGGTTGCAGCTTTTCGCATTTCGTTCCCGTGCACGGGCTGTGTATCAGGTTTAGTTCTTTTGAACATCAACATCACTTTCCGTGAACAGAAAAGGCGCAAAATGGTCTGGGGCCCCTTACAGCTCACACTGCGGCGACAGTGCCACAGCAGCAAGTACAGTAAGTATATCTACAGTAGCATTTCTAAAGACCAAACTAATATTAAAACTCATAGGGGTGCGCAAGTTAACGATACTGGAGCCAGGGCTGCAGAATACAACACAGCTCGCGCCGCAAAGTCGCTATTAGAGAACTTTAGCAACGAGGACGGAACGTTAACGAATCTTGACGGCTGTCGAGTTTTTAACCTTTCCTTACTTGTTTATATAACTCAATCGTTTCTTTTTTGTTTTACGTGAAGGTGTGTGAATGGGAAAAATTAGAAGCTTCAGGCTTGAGGCCGCACAATTATTGAAATGATTCATACTCAACGCTCACGTTCTCTATAAAACCCCAGAAATGAGCTTATCACGTTCTGTTTTCCAAGAACGACGACGGAAAAGTGGTTAGCTGGTTGCATTCTAACGTGAAGCTATGGCACTCTGTAGTTAAGTGCATTTTTTTGTAAAGTTCTCGTTGACGTTCCCGTCCTCGTTGCTAAAGTTCTCTATTGTCGGCCTCACGACAACGTGCCATTACTGATTCACAGGTAACGTGGTTCACCCTAATCACCTTACGCTGTTAGAGAAAAACATTACCAGCTATCACAAACAGCTATTCTATTAGATAATAGTTCCAAAACTTAACTCTAAACTTTTTAAGCAAAAATAAATCCCTCGAAATTTCTTCAAAATCATTAACCTGCCGCACCATCTCTTTTTCGGGAATTTCCCTCAATTATTTCTCAGAGTTAATGAGTTTCTTGTGATTCTTTACCAATTATGGTATTCGGTTCGTATTGATCAAAATTTGATTCTTTAAATTGAAATCGAGGTATCGACAAATTATGACTTCATTTTGTGGGAATTTCGAAAAAAGGTCAAAAGGAACTCCCAAACCCAACGCGCCACTCGTAAAGCACGTTACACACGAGCAAGCACTCATATGCCAGGTTTTATTGGTTAGAAAAAACTCACGATGACGTCACCCAGTCTAAATAAGGGCAACAATATTTGTTCAGCTGCACTCTTCACTCATAGATTGGAAAACTTGTTTTGGTTATGGGAACTGAATGAAAGACAGTATACCTCGGCCCGGTTGTTCAAAGAGTAAGTAACTTTATCCAACGGATAAATCCCTGTTCAACAGATAAAGTTTACGCGTCCTCACTTGATTGGACAAAACTCAAATTCTATCCACCGGGTAGGGGTTTATCCACTGGATGAAATTATCCAACCTTTGAACGACCGGGTTCTGACGTTAACCAGACGTCGAAGGCGTTAATGACGTTAACTCACCTCCCATAATTGAAGTAAATGTTGTAGAGTATAAAAGTATTATGGTTTGCATCTCTCAGGGAACGCTGTGACGTCAGTCGTGAGGTTCTCTTCGGCGAGAGAGGCCTGCTCGATGGGATTTGCTTAGTCCCCAGGGCAGTTCTGACGAATGCATTGTGTTGGTTCATAGCCGAAGTTTAGGTGGCTTTATTCTATTTGTTTTGTCTGGCCGGCCCAACCAGCCAGTTCTTTAATGGAACACACGAGTTCTCAGAACTGGTTCTGATCAGAATGACCCTGCTCATGGATCAGTTCCGCCCAGTTCTCATGCTCCGATCTGCCAGAGCGCGGGAATTTGGGAAACCTGGGCGGGAAAAATGTACGCGTGTGCCTGGGCTTTTCCTTTAAAACTGACAAGAGCCAGTTCTTAACTTTCGGCCGGCCAGACCGGGCAGATGAAAAGCGACTTTTGTTGGTATCTTGTCCAAGGTTTCGAGCCAAGAAAATGCGAGTACGATTAAACAGGAACACGTGCAAACGGTTATGCGCAGTGTTTTTGGCAGTTCTCTCTTCTCGACTGTGAGGTATCGCTCTCTCTTTTGATTGCAGATCCAAACCGAAGGTCTGCTAAATCGACGGTGTCACCGCGTGGAAAGCTTGCCGAGCCCAACATGTGCAACAAGAAATGCAGCAAGCAACACATTTTGCAGCGATTCTGTTTCAGCGACTACAGTGAGTGTATAGTACATTGATGTACTATAATCTATTCAGCGTATAGCCATTTAGAGGCGGTATAGGTTGTTAGGCGATTAGTATATGTAATCGCATGGGCCCTCGGGCAATTAAGGGTTAATTTCATGCGCATTTTCAAAGTTTTCCAAAATTTGGAAAACTTTGAAAATGCAAGTGAAATGAATCCGTAATTGCCCGAGGGCACATTGCGATTACTTGTTTATCACATAAAGGGCAAAATTATCGAGGAAATCGCATTCACGCGCGTTGTTTTTCTACCAAGAAGCCAGTTAAATGCAAGGCAACCTTTAACCAATCAGGATCAAGTAATCATTCAAAAGTGCTCTCGTGATTAACAAAAAAAATGCCCTCTGTCTCAGCCAATCAGCATTCAGTAATTTTGCCCCGTATGTGATAAATAGCAGTACCATCTCAGTACACGTGAAGGCACTATAGCGAACTATCATTGCCTCAAGAAGCCAAGTAGCTCATAAGGTCAGCATTTGTCTCCGACTTCCTCAGTTTTAAAGGTCTGTGGCTCCCCTGGACGAGTCATGAATCCATCTCAGGCTCATGCATACAGCTGGTTTGACTAGAACAAACCAAATAAAGTGTTCAACTCACGCAATCACGACCTCTGGAAGCAGGCGTAGCTTAGTTGGTTAGTGCGAGGCCTTCGAAGCTGGAGGTCCCCGGTTCGATCCTCGGTGATTCAATCGTCTGTTTCGATACTCTTCTACTCCGTATAGCTTTGGCTTTTATATATCCGTAAGACGGACCACTGACAGAAGAAGGGGGTAAAGTGCACACTGAGGGCCACAGGTTTAGCAGTTAATTTAACAGGGCCGTAGCAAGGGGTAGGTCCGGGGGCTCCCGTGTCCCCCAGCAAATGTGTCAAACTTATCAAGCTCAGAAAATTATTCCAAGTTTGAGAAAAACTTGTCATATTTTACTAGTTTAAGACACTGATTTTGTTTCAAATGGCGTTTAAAACCAAGTAAACCGTTTTATGACAAACTAATTTTTAAAATTTCCCCGGGGGAGCATGCCCCCGGACCCCCCTAAAAGGCTCACACCTTCGGCTCTTGGCGGTGCTCCCCCAGTTTTCCAAAGATTGCTTCGGCCCTGATTTAAAACTGCCACACACATCGAACTAAAAAAATTTTTTTTATTTCAGCTGTAGGGTCCTTTTAGGTTTACTCAGTGTCTTTCTTTGACTAATCTACTTGCTATATTGAATTTTAAATGTAATTACAATTGTCAAACCAACAAACACAAACAAAAACATCTTGTCGATTCCCTTGGTCTCTCACCAGCAGTAATCCGTGCTAAGGTCGATTCAGTGGTACGAAGAAAAGGAGCCCGTTATCTGCGCGTGCGCATCACAAAGACGTACAAGAGAGGAAAAGTGAGAATCAACAGGCGACAGTTGCTGGAGATCCGCAGCTCGAAGATCACGTGCAACTGTACACTACTGACGCCCAAGAAGATTTACCTGATACTTGGCAAAGAGGAGCGGCACAAACGAGTGCTTTATGTCGATGATCTCACGACTGCACTTGAGTGGTCCAAGAACGGCAAGAAGTTTGTGCGCATGCACAGAAAAAAAGGCCGCTGTATACCAAGAGTGAGGCCCTGAAACAGAACGTGCGATTACGACTTGGCCACGTTTTTGATCGCACCGGAAGCAGGAAGAACTCGTGCAGTAATTAAAACAGTGTTACATTTCAGTATTTGAGAGATACTGGCGAAGTTTTGAACTTGTTTAAATATTTGTACAGCCCTAAATTTACATGGCCCAGTTGTTGTTTGTTTGTTTGTTTGTTAATGTATATGTGAATTGGTACGCTTATGTACGTGTGTGTTTGTGTGTGTGTGAGTGCCCTCTGTGCGACTGTTTATCTGTCTGTTTGTTTTATTACTTGTTTATGGAACTCAATAACATTTACTGCAAGCATTGTTCAGTAAGTTGATTTTAATCTAAAATTAAAAAGCATAACACACATATACACGAAGAAGAAATCCAATCAAAGTTTCTGCTTTGCTAACCGCAAGTGCATGTGTTCTGGTATCAGAAGTACGGATTTGGGGCAAGGGAGCGCTTACGCAACCACGGTAAAATTTAGAGCTGGTAAACTTAGGATAAACGCAAAACCTTTCTCTTCATGTCTTCATATCTTGGGATCTTAATTTTCATGCCTACTTAACTAAAGTCAAAACGAAATAAATCCAAAGAACAAATGCCGTGTAAAATGTTTCTGAACGTTACTTTGTCTAAAAGACGTTCATTTATCGAATTTGTACAGCTAAACTTATTTTATACTCAGTACCTTGAACTTGAAAATAAAACTGATATACTTTTTGCAGCAAATTGTTCGACTTATGGTGTATACCGAGACTTTCAGACGACCTTCAGTCATACTACAGCATTATAAAATTAACTACTAGAATTATTCCCACATAAAAATAAATATGATTTCAAAGCTAACAAGGCTTTTGAAGTTAATTTACCAAGAATGATTGTGAACGGACCAAAAGAAAAACTGTTTTTCTTCTCTTGTGCGCTGACTGTTAAGGTAACAATAATGTCGTTTTTGCTTGAGTGTCGAAAGTTGATCTAAATACAGTGAGAAAGAAATTTGACAAGAGTCCAGTTTCGTATTTCCAGTTACCACTGATTGGTCCACAGCGATGGTATCGACTTGGTAATGAATTCATTGAAATACCAGCGAGAATGATCAGAAGCCGAACCTTCAGTGAACAATACACAGAGTTGAAAACAGTGGTGTTTATGAATATTTAACATCAACTCGAGGCTGACACTGTGAAAACGTGTCTGTGGTCATTGCAGTCTGCGAAAAAAAAATTAGCTGAAATGAAGGTTCGACACTCAAGCAAAGCCGAATGATCTCCTAAAGTGACACTGCCTGTGGGGAGGGGGGGGGGGGGTAAGACCTTCACCAACGCGCCAAGCTGTCTCACCCCTCCCCCGATTTCTTACTACTGCTTTTTCCCCAAACCAAGGAATGTGTCTTTCGCACCGTACGTGTACTTTCCACCTGAAACAGAAGAAATACTTGTTAAAAACACGGTAATTAAGGAGCAAGCACTCCTCTCTGACTTTCTACTTCGATCAGGTCAACACCTTCCAAGGCCGGTTACCGTATTTACTCGATTAAGCCCCGCGGGGCTTATTTAATTTTCGTACTTTTTGGTGCGGGGCTTATTCGGGGG
>JAOBYE010718401.1:0-10697 GCA_025403585.1 Parazoanthus swiftii
GGGTCATTGACGGTACGTCAGTATCTACATATAGCACTTGAGGGTCGTTGACGGTACATCAGTATCTACATATAGCAGTTGGGGGTCATTGAAGGTGCATCAGTATCTCCATCTAGCAGTTGAGGGTCGTTGACTTTACATCAGCATCTACATATAGCACTTGAGGGTCGTTGACGGTACATCAGTATCTACATATAGCACTCGAGGGTCATTGACGGTACGTCAGTATCTACATATAGCAGTTGAGGGTCGTTGACGGTACATCAGTATCTACATATAGCACTGGAGGGTTGTTAACGGTACATCAGTATCTTCATATAGCAGTTGACGGTCGTTGACGGTACATCAGTATCTACATATAGCACTTGAGGGTTGTTAACGGTACGTCAGTATCTACATATAGCACTTGAGGGTCTTTGACGGTACATCAGTATCTACATATAGCACTTGAGGGTCGTTGACGGTACATCAGTATCTACATATAGCAGTTGAGGGTTGTTAACGGTACATCAGTATCTTCATATAGCAGTTGACGGTCGTTGACGGTACATCAGTATCTACATATAGCAGTTGACGGTCGTTGACGGTATATCAGTATCTACATATAGCACTTGAGGGTCGTTGACGGTACATCAGGATCTACATATAGCAGTTGACGGTCGTTGACGGTACATCAGTATCTACATATAGCAGTTGACGGTCGTTGACGGTACATCAGTATCTACATATAGCAGTTGACGGTCGTTGACGGTCTATCAGTATCTACATACAGCACTTGAGGGTCGTTGACGGTACATCAGGATCTACATATAGCAGTTGAGGGTCTTTGACGGTACAGCAGTATCTACATATAGCAGTTGGGGGTCATTGAAGGTACATCAGTATCTCCATCGAGCAGTTGAGGGTCGTTAACTTTACGTCAGCATCTACATATAGCACTTGAGGGTCGTTGACGGTACATCAGTATCTACATATAGCACTCGAGGGTCATTGACGGTACATCAGTATCAACATACTGCAGTTGAGGGTTGTTGGGTACAACAGTATCTACATATAGCAGTTGAGCGTTGTTTTTGGCACAACAGTATCTACATATAGCAGTTGAGGGTTGTTGATGGTCCAGAGTATCTACATATAGCAGTTGAGAGTTGTTGATGGTACAACAGTGTCTACGTATAGCTGTGGAGTGCGTTGACGGTACAAGATATCTACATATAGCAGTTGGGCGTTGTTGATGGTTGATAGTGACTACGTGCAGCAGTTGAGGTTCGTTGACGGCACATCAGTATCAACATATAGCAGTTGTTGGTCGTTGAAGGTACATAAGTATCTACATATAGCAGTTGGGGGTCGTCGTTGACGGTACAACAGAGAGGCCAAGTAACTAAGTAAGCGTGGAGATTGGTTACTAGTTAGCTGCTGGAGCAAAATGGCGTCGCGCGGTTTCTATAAACGAAGTTTGTTGTGGTGATGGCCGTTTTCACACCAAGCTCGGTGTTGTTATCAAAGTTCTCCTCTAAATATTGAGAATGTAGAGAAGATTGGCTTTAGTTTTGCTTGTAAGAGGTAAATCTTTGGAATCAGAATGTAAACGGTAAAGCGTGACGTGACAGTTTGCTGTGGTCAAAACCCAGTTTTTTAAAATTATGGACAGGTTCAATCGCAACAAGATGGGCATCAGAATTAAGATTATAAGTATGGGAAATGCTGAAACGGGAAAGGTAAGAATACATCATTATTTTAGCTACCACGTTCACGGTTTTTGTACTGAAGTATGGGTTGTACACAACTACAATGAACAATCATTATTATAACCATGTATCTTTCACGAGTGATCAGGATTGTTAAACTGTTGATTTCAGTACAAATAATAATTTTGAACTCGTCCAGGTTTGGGTCCAGCGCCTTTAAAGATTCATTAACAATCGATATTAAACTATAAAAAAAACATTTGATTTTGGAAATCGATTACTAGTTTTTTCGATGATCAAGATGGACCTCGGTGACCTTTTAGTTTTAGTTGTAGCTTCGTGTTTGGAATGAAACCAATATATTTGATGACGGTCAATTGAGCAGGGCTGTTGATATTATGAAGATTATGCCCCAAGTTACATTTTGGGGCGTGGGGGGCGTCTTCTTCACAAGAGGAAGTTTTCCCAAGTGAAGAATGTGTTCCCCCAAGTTTAACTTATGATTCACTTGATAAAAACATTCCCGTTATCTTTTGTATCATTTGGTTAGCTCCTAAGAGAGCAAGTTTTGGGTCCCAAAGTAGCCTTCAATTGCTCACTGATTTTCCGTAATACCATTTGTATTTAAAAGGGTTTGTCAGAGGTTAAATAGGTGTCCCCGTGGAGTCCTGAAGTCGCAGTTAAAAATAACTGAGCTCAGCTATCCAATCAGAAACCTGACTGTGTCTTTTGCACTTGAACTTTCTGTGTGTTCGTAATTCTATCCAGTAAAAATTCACAGCGCTTACCAAGTGTGCCTTTGAACAATAGTACCGATGACAGGTAATGCACAGCCATTTCCATTGTGTCATAGGGGTCTATCTAATAGTAGATTTCAGTCTGTTTAACCTCTGACAAACCATTTATAATAAGCTTCAATATGAACTATGTTACTGACTGTACCTTTTACCATTTTATTGTAACAAAACTGTAGAATACAACTGGAAGGGAAGCCACTGAGTTGACTCTCACTCTTTCTTTAATCTTTGTATTTATGGAAGTGGAAACACAGTATCATTTAAATATGAAAGAAACAAGAAAAACCTATAAATGTCATGAATCAAAACAGCAATATCTGTTTATAATCAGTTGTACTGCAAAGGTTAAAAGTACAAAGAAGAAAAATAACTACAAACCTGAAACTCTAATTGTTAACCAGCTGTAATCACTTGTCAAGACCTCAATGGGCACCCCCCCCCCCCTTCCCCAAGGTGTGTATCAGTGATATCAGGTACTAACTATATAGCTTGCTTGAACATTTCAATTCACAGAGTTGCATAATAAAGCGATATTGTGAGAAAAGATTTGTCAGTAAATACATGACAACAATTGGTATAGACTATGGAGTTACCAAGTAAGTGAAAACACTAGACCTTTCAAATTGTTGATAATTTGTACAACTAATTTTAAAGTCTTTAAAAAATAACAGTGGAACAGTGGCTTCAAATAATAAAAAATAATTTGCTATATTGTGTTGTTACAAAAGTTATCCATACCTTCCTTTTTGATACACATTTTGTCTGATGATGGGTGTAAATAGTTTCATTTGTGATGGTTAACAAGATGAAGAACACTTTAAAATAGTTGCCTGCTTGTCAGGCCACCAATATGACTCTTCATTTTTGATAAGTTTGAGTTCACTTTGACTCTTAACTACTGGGCTGCAGCTTTTCCTGTTTATGTACAAAAACAATGTACATGGTTTGTGGACTATCAATGTACGTGATTCAATGGACATGATACTTATGGGGTGGCACCCAATGATGACAAGAACAGCAAACTATATAATATCATGTATTAATCAGATTGAATTGATTTTCTTACAGAGTAAATGTTAATGAAAAAGAAGTAAAAGTAAACATTTTTGACATGGCAGGGCATCCAATATTTTATGAGGTAGGTAGAAAAAACTTGCTGAGTTGGTTAGCAGTCTTTGACTACTCATAGTTACTTGGTCCTCCTGTGGCCTGGGTACTAATAGAGGTTTTGCTAAACTTACCGTTTTAATTTAGTTTGTTTATTTTATTATAATTTTGCTTAACTTTGTCTCTAGACTGCAAGCAGTCTGCATTTTAAATTTCTTCTTGAATTCATAGCAAGAGCTGGTGCACAAAAACTGGGATGAAAAGAAACAAGATTGTGGAGAAGGAGGAAAAGTCAGGAGAAGTTTTTGTGTGCTGGCCGCTTTTGATTTCTTTTCTGCTCTATGAATGCAAGAGGAAAATAGGGACTGTTTATAGAAGTCTGCTGTGTGTACATGATTGTACATTTTGGCTCATTTTATCATTCAAGATCAACCAGGAGGTGGAAATAAAGCTGTAATTTAAAACCCCAAGAAAACCATCATCAAAATTATGTATGCTGTTCATGGCTGGAAAAATCCACTAGCTGACTCCTGGGCTAATAGATTTTGTCACAATTTGACCAGCAAAAAAAAGACATGTATAAGCCAAACAGGCTAGCTGTTTTTCAGGTTGTATTTTTTAAAATTTAAGTTTGCCTAATTGTTGTTTCTTCTTTGTTCTTCTTCCACTTGTGAGTTTTGAATGATAAAGATGCCGGAAATTCATTCATTGGAAGCACTACAAAGTATTTTTTAACCTGAATATCAACCTAGAATGTTTGGCCCAATACATAACATGTAAAAAAAGTGGAAGAATGGTGACTAGTCCATAGGTGCATGTGCCAATGAAGAGCAGCTGGTCTCACACCACACCACGTGGAACAGTGAATGTCCACCAGCACCATCTCAAATTACAAGTGCCTTTGAGTTGTTAAAGAATATTTGAAGAGAGTTTGAAATTGGGTGTGCATTTTATTGTACTGTCTAGTCATGAGGTAGCAGCTGTCTGGAAAAATTTTCCAGACCTACTAGTTAAGGGGCTCTTTCAAAAACAACAATTTTAATCCACCAAGAAGACCTTTGATCAGTTTTTTTCTGCCAACTGAAGGGACAAATGCAGTTTTTTAAACCAGTTTATTACTGAGTGTTTTCTGGTCTTTAGCATAAACTAAGATGATTCAAACTGTTACAGGACAATTAACTACAATCCAACTGTCTAATGTACCAAGTTATATGTATAAGTAATTACTAATAAAAACTGGCTGTCTGGACTGTCTACTTGTCTGTTGAAAAGCTGAAATTGGTATTGAACAGTGCATGTTAGTTTATAGATATTTTTAGTTACTAGCTTTTAATAAGAGCCCTTTTAATATACATGTTTTCATAAAAAGCATAAAATTAATATCAGACAAGACATGTGGCAATCTATCAATTGTTTACTAAAATTTAGGTGAGAAATGAGTTTTATAAAGACACTCAGGGGGCAATACTGGTATTCGATGTGAGCAGCAGGGAAAGTTTTGAAGCACTGGACACCTGGATGGATGAGATAAAAAAAGAGATTGGTAGTTCTACTGATCTGCAGCGGGTGGTGTTTGCTGTATGTGCCAACAAGGTAACTGATAGTTTTTCTTTGCGTATCTTATACCCATCAGAAACTAGCCGGCCGATATTTTTTTTGGGAGATTGCTGATTTGTCTTGTGTTAAATCCATCATATCAACTGTTTTGTGGACAATACAAAACTTTCCAATTGCACCTAGCTTTCAAACTTGGTAGTGACGCTGCCCTCCACATTAAATAGAATCCTCATCACTGTTGTTAGGACAAACTGACCTTATTTGGACAAGACAATATTCTTTACTAGTATATCAGACTGTGGCAGCAATTTGCAGAGGTCGAGAATTAGAACTTGTTTGTCAGTGGCTATTGAATTGCCCCATCCTTACAAATCCAGAGTGAAAGCCATTATTTGTCTGTCTGTTTATCTATATATCATAATCAATCTATGTATCTATTGTTTTGTGAATGCTTTTCACAGGTTGATAGCAGGAAGCGGGTTGTTGATGAGACAGAAGGTCGGCTGTGGGCAGACAGTCAAGGGTTTTATTACTTTGAAACTTCAGCCCAAACAGGTGATGGAGTTGGAGAGATGTTCCAGGTGGGTTGTAACCTGTCTGAAATTAACTACATGTATTCCTTTTTTAACAAGTCAGATAATCATAATTTGCAAAGTGTTGAACTTACTGTTGATAGACTCAAAAGACACTAGGACATGACACTGTTTCTAGCTTGCAAGATCTGATCACCATTCACTGGTCAAGTCTACAATCTAGGACAATTTGACTATTGCACCTCCTTCTCACATAAAAACATTTTGTGGATTTGTAAAGTATTGTTTTGACAATGTGGACAGCACTGTGACAGTAGTGAAAACTTCTGTCAGCAACTTTGGGATTTCTCCCGTGTGAAGTTCACAGCTTTATTGACGACAGTGGGAAATAAGGGCTTAGGAAAGCAAGAGTGCTAGAGAGGTGGAGAGGAGATGGCTCGTGTGGTAGGTTCTATGAATATCTCAATGCCATACTGTACTTTACTGTAGCTGCCAACATTGAGCAAACACATCTTTCTATACAGTTGGTAGAGCAATGGTGATCTGTTCTGAAGGTTGTGGATTCAAATCCCCCCACGCTCAGAGTTTTTCTTATCACATTTATATCTTGATATCTTTCTCTGAAGAGTGTGTTCACGGCAGTAGTGATAACAGTGGTTATTAGGGCCATTGAGGACAAAGGTGCCAGGGGGGTGGAGAGGAAATGGTGTGGTGGGGGGGGGCTAGTTTTCTATGAATATCCTGCCATTTAAACATATTTTGCTTCACAGACCCTGTTCACGGCGGTAGTGATGACAGTTGAGAGTGGAGGCCACCCCGTCAAACTCAACACAACCACCAACGTGGGGTACACCAAGGAGCAAGCCGAGGCAATCCAAAGACTCAAGACTGCCAAGGACAACTATGACAGGCTTGGACTGCAGCCGGGTGCATCAAGGTTGTTATTGGCTAATAAAGTACATGTAACACTTAACTATAACTTGAATTTAGCGTAAGTTTATACTTATGTGAGTTATGTGACTGTATAATAGGTAAAGTGTTTCAAAGTTCTCTAAAAGGTCCCAAATTATTTTTCTTTGGCGAACCCCTTGTGAGTCCCAAATCAGCCCCTGGGGCAGTGAGACGTTGTGCGTGCATGCTTTCTGGACCGTGCCCCCCCCCCCCCCCCCTTCCCCGAAAAAAAAGAAAACAAAATTGTAGTACATCCAAGAATCATGGAGGTGTTGGCTGCTTTTTCAAATCTGACTTTCTTCTCCAGGGAGGATATCAACCGTGCCTACAAGAAGCTTGCTGTGCTGATTCACCCAGACAAGAGTGTGGCACCAGGCACGGAAGAGGCTTTCAAGGCGCTGGTCAGCGCACGCGCAGCATTATTACAAAACTACAGATAGCGTCAGCCAATCCAAGAGTAGTTTGCAATTACAGCAAAACGTTGATTTATAGAAAGCCGATTTCATGAAAATGTCGTTAAAACTAAATAATGTGGTTACAATTACTCAATGTGATCAAAGTACATAAAACTGCTTGTGTTGGTTGTACCAATAGCAATAGACCTTCAACTGTACAAATTGACAAAAGGGGGAAGGGCAGCGCCAGACAGGAAGTGATTATCACCGCCCGTCCTCCCCCGCCTCCCCCCACCCCCACCCCGTCAACATTTATAGGGACCTTAAAAAGCTGGGACGGGAACGTCAACGAAGACGGCTGCTGAATTTTTAACTTTTCGTTTTCGTTTTTCTTGTTTGCATAACTCATTAGTTTCTTTTTTTGTTCTCACTTGAAGGTGTGTAAATTCGAAAAAGTTGCTTCATTTTCGCCGCACAAAGATTGAAATGATTCCCACCCTAACGATCACGTTTCCTGTAAAACTTCAGATTTAAGCTTTTCACGTTCTGTTTTCTAAAGATGATGATAGAAAGGCGCCCATCCGGTTGCATTCCCGTGTGAAGTTACGTGTATTGTATTCTGCAGTTCAGTCTATTGTTTTGTAACGTTCTCTCCCACCTTCTTAAGGTCCCTATTCTGGCATGACCATGCGCTCGAGATCGGGAGCAATCAAAAGTAGCTCGATTTTTTTTGAGTCTATCTTCTCGAGTTTGTTTCATTATGGACCATATTTCAGTAAATTGTATCAATTTTTCTAGAGTTCGGCTCCTGGAATTCATGTAGCTGCCACCAAGGTACGAGTTCACAGCCAAGTGGACATAGTCTTACTCATGGTCGAAACCGATGGTCTGCTGCCTCTTGTGTTGACGTTGGTAGTCATATCGGAGGACAAATGGGGGCAGTTTATGTCTGTTTGAGTGCATGCCGTGATTGCTAGCTATAGTTGGGCTGCCTGCATGTGTTGTATTAGGGATGGTATACTTATACACTCGCTGTACCAGTCTTCCCAAGAAAAATACTGTCCTACGAAGTTTTTTCCAAGGCTTTTGGAGTTTTCTTTTTTCAAGCCAGGTGTGACTTACCGGTATTCTTCATTTCATTTAGATAGTCGAGTTAAATTAAACTCAAGGATGGCCGAAATCAGTTTATATTGAATGTCTTGTCCTAGAAACGCATGTTCTGTCGTTAGAAAGTATTGTGGAAGTACAAACCAAATAATGAAGAAAATCAAATGAGAGGTTCAAGTTTAGCGCAACTCTACTTTCGAATTCTGCAATAGAACGTTTGTATGATGGCGTCACACACTACAGCCACCAGAATTATTTGCCGACTTTCTTTTGTAAGAAAACTAATGCCAGTTGTTCTACTATACTCGTGAGGGAATAAAGTTTGAACAAGGAAGAAACTTTGTAAGCATTCTGGTAGTTGTAGTAAATTAATGTCATCATGCAAATATGTCACCGTTTTATTCGTGGCCTCTGGAACATTTTTAAAAAACACTTTGTTTACTCCAGGCAAACTTGCACATAAATGAACGTCTTAAGTTACTGGTGAAAGTACAAAATAATCCACCACTAGCAATTCATGTACAGTCAGTTCAATCATGTCTGCCTTGGGAAACCTGTTCCTGTAGGACAAGTTATCCGAACACAGAAAATTGTTATTGGAACACATAAAACAAAAAACCACTCTTCTGAAAATGCAATTCAGAAGTGGGAAACTTATGCAATACACTCATACTTATCAGTACTTCACTTTTTCGATGTTAAAATCTTCAAGAATTCAATTGGGCTGTGTCTTCGACGTTTTATATTTCGAAGGAGAGCTCTGTCTTCCTTAATTAGGTGTAAATAGATCGTCTAACACCAAAGATCATTCTCGCTGTTAGCTGGCTGCACCGATACCACTGAAACTGTTGTAGTAGTTCGCTTTGATGTACCTACCCAGCTGAGAACATTTGTATATTTACATGAGCAGAAATTTGTATTTTTACCATGCATTTAAATTAAAATTGTTTCTTGACCAGTCAGGACTTGAATACGTTTCTTGCCTTTTAATTCAGAGAGTGTCGAGCTAAAACAACCTGGCTGCAATGTTTGTCCAACATGTTCAGTTGACTGCATGGCATGTTTGACTGCTTACTGTTCAGAGTCCTGACACTCACTTAATGTAGTTTAACTACATAACACCGTCTTTGTCCCACACCTCGTTGAATGTACGAGTTAGCTACGTACTGTAAGAAGAACCTTATAACTTTTCCATACTTTTACGTTTTCTGAATGACTGGAAGTACTATTAAGTTACGAATTTGTAAGATTACCAAACACTTGTTTTCTTGGCCAGCACTTGAAGTAGAACTGAAGAAACAAAATAACATACAATTCCTTTTTGATATACTGATTTTTCCATGCACTTTTAAGACTGCGCAAACGTTTCACTGTAGTAGCCATTTGGGAGGTCCAGTCACAACCTTGTGGAACCAACTTAAACGAGTCTGCCTGCAATGTCAAACTGTGTTTGACTGCAGAAATTTGTCTGCATGTTCGTTTGCCGTTGGTTGACCCTGGCGCTTTACACTGTCCAGTGCAACGTAGCTCTGAAGTAACTGACAAGCCGATGAGCATGTTAGGGGCTCCTCAAAAGGAAGTGGATCACATTCTCGTACACCAAGAAAGTGATCGCACAGGCGGGCGTGACTCTGAAACGCAAACACAGAGATTAGTGTTGGATCAGTCGCTCGGCACAGTTTTTCTGGGATTTAGGACCTGAGATAATACCTATTTAAAATATTAGTTTTCACAGAAACAAAACTAGGCAATCTTATTATGAATTATAACCAGAGCTTTCCTGGCGTCATGTGTTAACATCTTGACACTTCGATGTTGTTCTTTTCTTACGACATACAATGCTGGCAAATTTGCTTTATCTAATGATAGTCTTTGTTTGGTGATGCTTTTGAATGAACTTATAACAAGAATGGTCAATATCGAGATTCTATGCAGGTGTGTGCATATTGACACCACTGATACTTGCAGCTGATCAGCCTACCTTAAAATGTTTGGGACAAGCCCCTTGTAAAATCCTCGCGCTCCTTCAAACCTGACATAATGCATGAAAGAGTTGAGTAGATTATAAATAATTTTATAAATATTGTTATGTATATAAATACAGCTGCCAAAGATATTAACTCAAAGTTAACAGTAGTACGAAAAGATTTCAGGTCTGGGGATGGAGTCATGCTGAAAAGTGTTTGCTGGAATTCACAAATAACATAATTATATAAATGGAGTAGAATCAGTTTCAAATACTACACCAAAACATATATATATACTTATTTAATGTTAGATTATAATATATCCTACGCTTTCACTTGTGCCCCCCTCAAGTTTTTGCAAACATGTGCACCAGAGTGGCAAATAAAGAAAACCAACTAAAATTATGGTTTACCTCCATATTCTTTGCAAGATATCCACAGATCCTTTGTACATTCCTATTGTGTGGTGATTCTGAAAAAATAATTGATTTGCTATTTTTGCAGTTATTGACCACTGTCAGAAGCTCATAAGACTAGAAGCGTACAACTCTCTCTATTAGGTCTGAAACTAGGCGTGCACACTTTCCCGACC
>JAOBYE010718412.1:0-10697 GCA_025403585.1 Parazoanthus swiftii
GAAGATTCTTCGGAACCAATCAGAAGCCCAGAAAACTAATCGATATCACTTCGGAAAATCCGGTCTAGATCAGCCCATAGTACTACTGGCCGTATCCCTACAATTAACCCTAAACATGATTTCATCCCTAAACCTAACCCCAAACCTAAAACCAATCCAATATCCAACCTCAAACTTCACCCGAAATCTAATCATAATCCTAAACCCAAAGTCCTAACTTTACATCCTCGGCTGGATGAAAAAAAGTTCATCCTTATTTGGCGTTAATTTGGTGACGTCGTTAAGCATAATTTATGCCAAATTAGTTATGCAAAATAATTATGCAAATTAGACTTGGATTTTCTGGCAAAACTTGTTTTACTTTCTTCTTTTTCATTTATTCTTGAAAATTTTCGTGTTCGCCCTTGTCAATATACGTTTTCCATATGGTGCAAGAAAATTTTGCTGTATTTTTGTTAAAATGAGAATTTTTGAAATATCCAAGACGGCGGCCAAGATGGCGGACATGCTGTGAAAGGACTGCTCCCATGGTAATACTTTTTACTTGAAACTGGATTTTTGTTATAGAAAGAAATAGATTAACTCAAAACTGCTTACATGCCAAAAAGACAGCTATTATCTATAACTATTTCTAAAATCATGGGGAACCCGTTTACCAACCCCCTCCCCTTCCTTAAGCTGATGTGTTAGTATAAAAAGCTATGGCTAAATCGAGAGGTTCCCCACCTCGGATCGGGGGAGACTTTTAGCATGTTATTCAACTCATAAATCACAAAAAATTGGCAAAGAAAAAACCTCTTGTGATTAGTTTGAGGTCAAGTCAGAGAATGACTGGACTAGTGTTAATTTTTGCTTATTCTTCCGCTGATACAAAGATTTATTCGCTGGGTAGCTATATCATTCTGTTGAATTGTTTGGGCAACTGCAGCCGGATAAGTGGGCAATTTTTACAAAGTTTCGTGTAAACCATCGCAAATATTATTTGTATAAAGCATTTTTAATATTCACACTCTGATTGGCAAAAATCCTGTGTAACTTGAAATAGACTCTATTTTTATAAGAATTTATTTTAAAAGAACGCGAGGCTGAGACTTGCCCAAATTTTAAGAACATGCTAAGGAGAAGAACTTTTTTCGGATACAGTACAAATTCATGGAAACAATTCATTTCTTTACTGTTGTTTGTTTCCTCTAGTGCTTGTACAGCTAAAGTTCATTGCAAGTACAATTGATTGCATGTACACTACATAACAAATGGAAATCTCTGCAGGGAGAATAATTTAAGATAAACAGTGTCAAGTCTAACAGTTCAAAAGATTACTATATTCGGTGCATATAAACCATATTAAGTATATTTGGCTGAAATTCCAAAAAAAATTTAAGAAAGCTCATCCTCAGCTCCAAAATTAAACGTTCTTATAAAACAAAAAGAGTGTATATCAAACAGGCTTGAATTTTGGACAAGTGTGCATCTTCGTTGACTGATTATTGAGAATATCACAAAAGAGAGAAAAACGTATGTCAGTATACAAAAGAAAACATGCAGAAGTTAAGCAGTTGTTAGAAAAAACGAATTACCTTCAGTTTTATGAAGCAACTTTTGCTAATAGGTGATACTGTTTTCTGTAAACAAAACAACAAAAAACAAAATTGAGCCAGGCAACGCTCCCATAACAGCAACCCGTGTATATTAATGAGCATCTTCGCTGGGAGAAAAAATGTAATTCACGACTTTTTTTAAAAAAATGTTATTAATATGAAAATACTCTCAAAATTCTGTAGCTTCAAGGTTCCATCATAATGATTGCCTTGACGATTTTGCTGTTTGGTGTGGCTGTGGCGGAGGGATACGACTGTGTGTCTCCAATCCCCGCTAACGTGACGGTTGTATCTTGCTCCCGTAGAGGTATCACCACCATTCCTGTTCTTCCAACTAGAGCGGTTGTAGTGTAAGTACACCAACGGAAACCAAACCTTTTCATCACAGCTGATACTTTATACAAGCCAAACTTCATTGCAATTGAACTCCCCAAGTTAAAAACGAAAAAGAATTACTATGCAAGATATATGAATTTCTTTTTATTGATATAATTGGCTTATGTTATAACAAAGAAACAATGAAAAAGAGCTGGTATAAAGTATACAATGTTGTTGCTCGGGCGATCAGTGGTCGTGATTAAAATTGTTAAAGGGAATAAAACTGAACAGAGTCAAAACCTACACTTAAAAACACAGTTTTAAAATACCCAAATCGTCGATCATTATCTCTGGATTTTTATTGAGGACAATGAATTTAAAAATCAAACGTTTTATTGAGCTCTTAACGTCAACTAGTACTGATATAATTCTGAGTACATAAGTATGTGGTTTTTGCTGCAGCGTCTCGTCGCGTCTTGTTATAAGGTAGTTACACGGCATAACATGCCCAGTATAGGTAGGTTTACGGTCAAGAGCTGTCTAGTAGTTACACGCCATAAGATGATCAATATAGGTGGGTTTACTGTCAGGATCTGTCTTGTTATAGGTAGTTACACGGCATAAGATGATCAGTGTAGGTTGGTTTACGGTCAGTATCTGTCTAGTTATAAGGTAGTTACACGGCATAAGAAGATTAGTATAGGTAGGTTTACGGTCAAGATCTGTCTACTTATAAGGTAGTTCCAAGGCATAAGAAGATCAGTATAGGTGGGTTTACGGTCAGTATCTGTCTAGTTATAAGGTAGTTCCACGGCATAAGAAGATTAGTATAGGTAGGTTTACGGTCAAGATCTGTCTAGTTATAAGGTAGTTACACGGCATAAGAAGATCAGTATAGGTGGGTTTACGGTCAGTATCTGTCTAGTTATAAGGTAGTTCCACGGCATAAGATGATCAGTATAGGTAGGTTTACGGTCAGTATCTGTCTAGATATAAGGTAGTTACACGGCATAAGAAGATTAGTATAGGTAGGTTTACGGTCAAGATCTGTCTAGTTATAAGGTAGTTCCACGGTATAAGATGATCAGACACAAATTAAAATTAAAATGGCGAAGGAGCGAGGGAGTCTTCGAGAAACTGCTATAGCCACCAGGATTGCGCTTCGTTGTTCGATTTTTGTGTCCCTTCGATTGATTCTGAGGAACAAAAAGAGAATGTTCGCAGTCTAACTGTTAATCACGAGGGAGATTTGTCAATAATTCGGCTTTTATGAAAGCCACTGCATTTTGTTAAATAATGGGGCAGACATGGGCTTGAATTGTTAATTTTCCGCCTTCGTCTGTCACAACCTTGGTGCCTTTTTGAACGGATTTCCAAACTCTTCGATTAATTGCACGAGAGACTTTTCAGTTAAAACAATTTAAGAAAGATTGCCTAGAAAGCTCTTTCAGATTCGTAATGGTGCCTTGACTCAGATTGCTTTGCACTGGCCATGCTCGCCTGGAACTCGTTTACAGGTCGGGTCATTTCCGGACCAGAAAGTATCTATCGACGGAGAGCGGAAGCATTTTCTGTCATCACCCTTGACCATAGCGTTTTTGTGCGTGGCCTTGATCGATGGCAATGCAAAAAAATCATCGGTTGGTCTTGGCAACTGGGAAATTTTCGGCATTATTTTCGTCCTTTCTTGTGACGTTAATTTTACTTCCTGTTAACGAGGCTGCCATTTAGAAACTGTTTCTTTTAACTCTTTGGTCTCTTTTTTCCTACATTTTCAATCCGAAACAATAACATCGATTTTTTGTTAGTACAATTTATCTGCCCTTATTGTTGTTTTACGTTTTATTTTAATCATGTTCACTTTTTACTTCCCGTTCGAAATGGCCGCCATTTTGAAAAATCACCCTTAACTTTGCAAAGCTTCAATTTCCGGTTTCCCTCCATAGAATATCTTTTTCTGTAATGTTGAAAACTGTCTTTGTGCTAAAGCGGCATTTGAAATGACTATTTTTAACCCTTTCTGTTACAAACAGTTTGTGTGTTTTGGAAGGTTGAGAGCTTGATTGATGAATTTCCGACAAGGTAACTTTTCCATATTTGAACTGAGAAGAGAATAGATCCTACCTCATGAGTCATAACTAAAAGTGCGCTAACTTAGGGAACAGTTGGTACATATTTGATATCTAGGTGTAAATGAGTTAAGTTTAAACTTTAAGTTACACGACTTTTTTTTTTCTTGGCTGAACTTAATGATTGGTTCTAACCTCAAGTTCCAAAGTTTGCATTTAACAACTGCCTCTTTTTTTGTCTCACCTTTGTAACGAAATCTCGAATGGTCTTGTGCAGTATCAATCAGATCTCGACTTCTTCTCGTTGGCAGTGTTTACCGTCCACCTGATGACAATAAATTCGTGTCGCTTTTTGTGAAATACATTGACCTGTCCCAACTTGAGAGTTGTGAAATGTTTATACTTGGAGACTTTAACTATGACACCAAATCTACAAAGGGAAAGGCATTTATTAAGTCTTTGAATTATATTGACCTCATTCAACTGATTAAAATTGCTACCCGTGTAACTGCCAACTCTTCATCTACCATTAATATGATTTTCACGAACTCCAACCACAGAGTTACAAATTCTGAAGTTATTAACTTGTTCATATCTGATCACTATATGTTCTACTGTAATAGAACATGCAAACTACCTAGAGCCAGACCGAAAGTTATAAACGTTCGTAGTTTTAAAGGTTTCGATCACTCTGCATTTGTTGATGACCTAGACAAACAGCCTTGGGACATTGTCTATTTGTTTGAAAACCCCGACGATGCCTGGTTTACTACAGAGACCTTTATCAAAAACACTGGTAACAAACATGCCCCATTGCGCACCATTCGAGTACGTGGTTCCCAGCCACAATGGATGTCGGACAAGATCAGATGTTCAATGAAACATCGAGACTCCATGAAGCGCAAAGCTGTCAAGTCAAAATCAGACAAAGACTGGGAATGTTATAAGAGCCTCAGGAATAAGGTCCCCCGTCAAATTGAGCTAGCAAAGCGTGTTTACTATAATAATATGCTTACTAAACATCCCCAAGATTCATCCAAACTAAGGTCTGCAATACGAAAACTTATTCCCAAGAAGTCCAAGGCTACAGTACAAGAAATTAAACTTGATGACAAGAGTTTTAAGGATAATGCTGGAGTAGCCAATTGCTTTAACAAGTTTTTTACATCCCTGAGTGCTCGCCTTCGAGCCACTTTTTTAAATCACCCGGAACCAGACATGATCCGTCTGTGGCCAATAGCAAGAAAACTCCAGATTTTACCTTTAGACTCTTAACAGTCAATTTTGTACGTAAAGAACTGTTATCGTTACGCGTGAAGAAATCGTCTGGTATTAAAGATATTGACACATGACACACGCATCCTCAAAGCTGATTCTAATGTCTTAACTCCTCCACCCACTCATATATTTAACTTATCCCTGCGATCAAGTCAAATACCGAAACAATGGAAATCTGCTATCGTCACACCTCTCCGCAAAACCAGATCATTTTCAGACCCTACTAACTACAGGCCTATTTCTGTACTCCCAGTCGTAATGAAGATCTTTGAGCGTGCAGTTCATATGCAAGTCTATGACCGTCTGACTACAAACAAACTGCTCTTACCAAATCAGTCTGGCTTTAGACCTGGGCATTCCACATGTACTGCGCTCCTAGACGTTTCTGAATTTTTGTTAAAGAACATCGATAGCGGAAACCTCATTGGTGCTTTGTTTGTTGACCTTAGTAAGGCTTTTGACTTGATTAATCATTCCATTCTAAAGGTCAAACTCTCTAACGTTGGCATCAGAGGACATGCCCTGGACTGGTTTGTTAACTACCTTTCACAAAGAACTCAGTATGTTACCATTAATGGAACTTTATCTGAATCTATGGATCTGTCATTAGGAGTACCACAGGGGTCAATTTTGGGTCAACTGCATTTTATAATTTTCATTAATGATCTACCAACCGTAATCAAATGCTGCAAGGTAGTTATGTATGCCGATGATACAGCTCTTTTTATTGCAAATCGGGATATAAAAGTGATCGAAGCTGTACTGCAAGATGAACTCGATATCATTAATAACTGGTTTACAGACAATGAGTTAATGGTGAACTGTAGTAAAACCAAAGTTATACTCCTTGGTTCCAAAGAGTTCCTGTGTTATCGTTATCGTTATTTGGAACCTCCCTCGAACTTCCTCACTCTGTAAAGTACTTAGGCTTATCGTTTGATTGTGTCATGACATGGCATGACTATATTGATGCTGTTGCAGAAAAAAGTTTCCAAAAGGTTAGGTCTACTTAGCAGAATTAGAAAATACCTTATAGTAGACATTTGTAAACACCTACATAATACTCAACCATTGTGTGATTATATTGATGTCATCTGGTCAAACTCAGACAATACATGTCTTGATAGACTAAGATTGCATAAGAGAGGAGCCAGGAAAATACTCAGGAAAAAGATCAGAGAAGAACGCTCAGAGAAATGTTCAAAGAGCTTGGCTGGACTACTCTAACTGATCGGTGGAATTTTCATACATGCTTAACAGTATTTAAATGCCTTAAAGGTTTATGTCCATCTTATTTAAAGAATTTATTTTCTCTAAATTCAGATATTCACAGTTATTGTACGCGTAGCAGCAAAAACATTCATTTGCCGAAAATATCTTCCAAATCAGGACATAGGTCATTTGCGAATTCATCCGCTAAACTTTTCAATAGTCTTAGCCAATCAGTTAAAGACTTTCCAAGCCTTCAAGCCTCCAAAGCCAGTTATTGGTCTTTAAGAAAATAGGAGTCATTTTTAACTTCTTTATATTACTATCATAAATCTAAATTGACTTTTTAATATATTATAAATGACACTTTTATATATATTTTTTTGTTTTTATCATTATTATTATTATTTTGATTGTTGTTGTAGCATGCACAGCTTCAATGTTAATAAGTGTAAACTTTTTAAACCTAATAAAGTTTATTATTTTTATTATTATTATTATAATTATTATTATTATTAACGTATAGTAGGTTTAATGACACCATTTTAATTCATTTTAGCTTGCTGCATGAATAACAATAACTTATTTGATATACCGGCTGGTACTTTCCGTGGACTAAGTTCTCTGATGTGGATGTAAGCTATTGTTGTTCTGATGTTCCAATAATGTAAATTTGCTGTTGCATGGTTGTGAGGCCTTTTATGCATCGTGTCTACAATTTTGCTGCCAACCAGTTTTGCAACCCGGGAGGACGGTTTCCGACTGGTTTTATTAAAACCATAGTGAGCTTCAAAACTTTTCAGCTCGAGGTCTGGCTGGTAACGAAAGTTGTGAGACAAATCTTGTAATGGCAGTTGAAGATGAGTGTCATTTTACCGTCCAATTCAGTTCAAATTCATGATATTTCCGCTTTGTTGTAAACCTTAACTATAACCCTAGGTTAGTGTAATGTTAGGGTTAGGATCAGGGAAAGTTTACAATTAACAAGATTATTGTATCGATCATTAAGGCTGAAATGTTATCGGAATGATAGGATGTAGCCAGAGACAAGTAGAAGATAACCGAGAAAAAGATAAACTAAACCACCTCAAGCGGGAATCACACTCAAGAACCCTAATGACTTGACGGGTGCTTTAACTAAATATGCCACCGGCTTAACCACAGTGTTGGAAGATAAATAAGATAAATTTCATTAATTGATATCTCCGAGAGAATTGCGAGCAGGTTTGGTTATACAGTATTTAAGGTTATTAAACTTATCTTGGTTTGTTTCGTTGTCCATCTGCCACTGTAGTTGCCATGTTGTCGGGGTGTTGTGAGTATGAGTCCTGCTCGGAGCAGTTTGGTTTTATACTAACGCTAGACTGTGGTTGTATCCTAGCATGTTAGAGTAAGTCTCTCTGACGCCAGTCTAACCCACTGTGGTTCTGCTGTGAGATCGAAAGAGCAATACAGGAGGTTCTGTGTGCTTCTGTCTTTCTTGGCAAAAGTCTATTGTTCTATTTGTTAATCTTTAAAGTTACAACGATTCGCGCTCAATGGATTAAAACTGCAATAACTCTTTCATTTTTATATTTTATTTTCATTCGAAATGTTACGATCAATCATCGTAACTATCGTTATTGTGATTCAAAGTTTTTTTAACTCTGCATCGTTTTTTAAATGTTTGTTTCCTTTTGAAATTTGTATCGAAGCAAAAAAAGAGGGCCATTTTGTTATAATATGATCGCCATTGAATAGAAAACAAATCGTTTTAGAACTGCCGGAAGTGCTTCTTCACACGTTTACTGCAAAACTCCGAAATGTTCATAACTCACACATACGATTGACCGATTTCTGGAATGAAAACAATTTATCCTAATGTATAGCTTCCGCTAATGTCTAGGATGGGGGGCAATATCTAATAGCCTCCTTAGGTGGCCAGGGACCTGCATAGATCTTACAGAAGGCATAGCGGCCAATTTAAAATCATCTAAATTTTGGGCACTGACGGCGCTTGTAGGTAGTAAGTTCCAGGTTCTGATCGTTCGTTGCAAAAGGAGTAGTTATACTGGAGTAGGTTTGCCGAAGACCGGACGTACATATACTCATTTCGCCTAGTGAGTATGACATGATGACATGATTATTTCGGATCCTGTAGAACTGAGATGGCTTAGCGAGTAGACGCCTATGTTCTAAAGTGTCCCAATTTAAGATTGACACAAGGCCGGAAGTACTGGTGTTGTCTATGTACTCGTTAGTGACAAAGCGAGCGTCGAGAACTTTCTTGATATTCAAGATATAGCCACCAAATTTGATCGCTTTTTTGTTAAAGAACAAAATTTTGGAAAAAGTTTGAGTCAAGGGTGAAACGTAATGCATGGCAACGCGATTTTTGAAGCCATGTTTTGCCAAATTTGGACTTTCTTAATATTTTTTCCACTTTTTAACGAAATATTTCAAATAACTGATAATTCTTAGTCTTGAAGTAAATAATGCGACAATCTTGAAACATAGGTAGCTTTGCACGTGATTTGTGATGTCACAGGTATTGTGTAATACCTTTTTCTGAAGTCCAAGATGGCGGCCATGTGTTTTGCACTGTGTCAAATTTTGGAGGCATTGCTGGCAAAATAGTGTTTTAGAACATTAAAAACAACGCATAAAATGATTAGTAACATTTAAAACAATGTTTTTGAAAGAAATAACGTTGCAGTTTATGAGCTACTGCGACATTTGAAAATTTAAACTTCCTTAAAAAACATATTTTTGTGCCCAAAGTTAAATTTATTTAAAAACTGTCATTTATAATAAAAGCGTAGTTTTTTATTTGCTATTTTTGAAGTCTATAACGTTCTAAATGTTTCTGTTTCCGATCAGCAAGATTTCATAGAAACGCGAATTTTTTACCTTTACGTCGTCACTATGGCGTCATTGTGACGTCACGTGTCAATTCAGTCGCACCAAATTAATTGGTTTGCTATTATCTATTAGCTCACCAAATTTCATTCCAATGTGTTGAATAGTTTCAGAATAATGGGCCGCGGGCACTTTCTGCCCCCCGGCCCAGGACCCCCCAAAAAGCGCGGGTAAGTTAAGGTTAAAATACATCCTCACCGACAAAGATTTGCAGGAAAATGGTTGATGGACTCGACTTTTTAGGCGAGGTAAAGTGGAAATCGACGGCTGCAAAATCGTGATATTGAACGCCTAATACACTTCCGGGATTCAGTAAAAATAGTGTGATGTCTCTCTTCGCTGGAGAGCAATAATTAGAAAAAAATTCCTGAACCGTATGTATATTGCAATTCAATTATATAGCACTAAACCTGCAGCAAAAATATTATAAGCTCTACAGAAGAAAAGACTTCTATTTTTGAATCAATAGACTTAGAAAGCTAACATTTACCAACCGAGGCAAGGCTATAAATCTACAAATCAGCAGTTCTGTCGTATTTCCAATACTTTCGCCTGGTGTGGCACTTTTGTCGAGTCACCGACAGACGCAAGCTGGAAAAACTCAACGAGAGAGGATTAAGGGCAGTCTTTTGTGACTGGAGATCAGCTTACGGGGAGTTACTTGAGGGGACTAAACTCCAAACACGGAACAATATGCGCCTTTGACATTGCAATATTCATGTACAAATTTGAAAATAAAATACTCCCTAGTACAGTACTTGAATTGTTCAAAACCAAAACAACCCAATACATTCTTAGAAACGCAGATTTTAACATTCCGAGTTACAACGGCACCACATTTAGAAAACACTCACTGAGATATTTTGTGCAGCACGTAATATGATGATTGTAGTTGTAAAATATTAGACGGATCCTGGGCTGTAGGATAGTTGTGGTTTGTAGCCAACGAAAATTATGTTATTGAAAATAAAATATTGTATTTTCTCAAACCTCATCCGTGTCTTCTTGTTGCTGTTTATCCTTTCTCTCTGAGAGTGTTTCGGCTGCAAACGAATTCTACTGCAGTCGCCATATTGAACTGATCGATTTGACTAGTGCTCATTTTTAAGGACCTGATGGAAAAAAACTAAAACCAAAAAGTCTCGGTTTTCAGATGTTTTCGTGTAATCGCTATGATTTAAGAAGCTCAAATTTGGATTACCGTTGCTTATGCAGCTCAAAAAAGTTGGACTTCCACCGCAGTGGAACCTATAAATAAAAAAGATTTCATTCTTTGATGAGAGTGTTGCAGTGACTATCGTTGGAATGATAAGTCTCAAAAAATGAA
>JAOBYE010718445.1:0-10694 GCA_025403585.1 Parazoanthus swiftii
CTTACGGTAATTCAAGGGGAGTTTATTTATGTACATTAAGTTATGGACTTACGGTAATTCAAGGGGAGTTTATTTATCCTGCTAAGTTAACAATTTTTGCCTTTTGGGTCTGTAGGTATCGAGAGGAGAATGATTTAGAAAAACAAAAAATGTTGGAGGTCATCCAGGCGATGTGGATGGAGGTTTGTTGGAGTGGTTAATTACATCATTATACCCTTCTCGTGAACCCTCACAGTGCTGTGCTCTGCTTGTTTGAGATGGTTTGGTTTTGTAACAATATATTATGTTGGATAGTATTACAAGTGTTGTCATTAATTATCGGTCAGAGAGCAGATACATGAAGGTGCTTCATGACCCTCCTTCTGGATTAGTTAAACACATGATTATACTCTTATCGTGAACTCTCACAACGCTGAGCTCTGCTTCTTTCTCCTGGTTAGGTTTTGTAACAAGGTGTTGGATAGTATCACATGTGTTGTCGCTGTTTGATTATCGGTCAGAGAGCAGAAACATGAAGGTGCTTCATGGCCCTCTCTCTGGAGTAGTTAAACACATGATTATACTCTTATCGTGAACACTCACAACGCTCAGCTCTGCTTCTTTGTCCTGGTTAGGTTTTGTAACAGGGTGTTGGACAGTATTACATGTGTTGTCACTGTTTGATTACTCTATCAGAGAGCAGATTTATCGAGGTGGTAAATGACCCATTCTCTGGAGTAGTTAAACACATCATTATACTCTTATCGTGAACACTCACAACGCTGAGCTCTGCTTCTTTCTCCTGGTTAGGTTTTGTAACAAGGTGTTGGATAGTATTACATGTGTTGTCAACTGTTTGATTAATCGAAGAGAAGATTTATCTAGGTGCTTAATGACCCTCCCTCTGGGCCCGGTTGTACGAAAAGTGGATAACTATATCCAGTGGATAAGTCCCTATCCAGCGGATAAAATTGGTGCGTTCTTGATTTTGATTGGATAACGAGCAAATTTTATCCAGTGAAAAGGGACTTATCCGCTGGATAAAGTTATCCACTCTTCGTACATCCGGGCCCATGAGTAGTTGAACACCGCAGTATACTGTGTATGTAGTTCCTATGTTTTATATTGTTATACTTCGTAATAAGGTGTTGGATGGTACTATTGTCATAGTTTAATAACTGTCAGAGAGAAGATACATAAAGGAGCTCAGCGACCTGGGCCCAGCTGTTCAAAGCCCAATTAGTCCTTTTAATCCTGAGTTAACTCTCTAGGTTTTATTAAGAGTTAACCCAGGATTAGTACTAAATGGGCTTCGAACAAGCGGGCCCTGTTTGTTGGACTATCTGGTTTCCAGACCCAGGTTACGTAATAACAGCCTTTGTCAGGTTCCTTTAATATTGGCAAGAAATTCAGAAATTGTTATTAAACGTCTAGAAATTATAAGATACAGTTAAGGGCACTTTCAGAGTGAAAGATTTTACGGAGAGGTATTTGGTCGAAAACAAATCCAACTAATTTGAAAAATAAGGAAATTAACGATTTTTGATTCTGACTGGAATCTATTGCTGCAAGAGTAGAATGTAGCAATAGTGACAACGACAACAGTAATGACAATGATAACGATAATGATGATGAGTGTTGATAACATTATTTATTAAAGCCATTCGTATGGAGCATATGTGAATTACCAGCAATTGCCATTGCTGAGATACCTTTTCTTTGTCACGAAAGACAACACTTTTATTAAATCGCTTTTTATTGATAAAATCATAGAAACTAAAATTAATTCTAGATAGCAAAAGTGTTTTGGAACTTTAGCCTCAATAATAATCTTTATTTATACTCGCGGCAATTAAAGGTGAATTTAGAGTTATTTACATTGATTAAAACTTACGATCGTAAAACATTCAAGTATTTGCTCTGATTCTTGTGGTTTTTCTTTTCTAGAATCACAGACGTGTTGTTAAAGAAGAGACAAAAGCGGCAGTGATAATCCAGAGCCACTGGTAAGTTTTAATTTAGTCTGGTCGTGGTAGGGAGTGGTGCGGTGGGGAGTGGTGTGGGTGCTGGTGTGGTGGGGAAGAAAGGAAGGAGTGGCATCTCAATCTTTTAAAAAAACAAACTCAAAACTCTTTTTTTCAGCCAATGTTGAACAACTTATTCCTCTTCCTAGCTCTCACTTATACTTCTATTTACTTTACCAGTTATATTTTTCTGTGTGTGTGTGTGTGTGTGTGTGTGTCTGTGTGTGTCTGTGTGTGTACTTGCCTGCATTACTGACCCTACTATCACACCATTTAACTACGTAACTATAAACTAAGGTCGTCCAACTTAGACAAGCCCTGATGGTTTTTTGGATGTCCTGTACCTTAATTTATTTTCTAAGAATTGTATTTTTACTTATTGTATTTTTCACAAAAGGGTCAAATAAAGAATTGTTGTTGTTGAGTGGAGGAGAGGCAGGGTAATGGTGTGGTGGGGAAAGATGCGGTGAGTAGTGGTGTGGTAGGGAGTAGAGGAAGAAGTGGAGGGGAGTGTAGGGTAATGGTGTGGTGCAGTGGGGAGCGGTGTGGTAGGTACTGGTGTGGTAGGGAGTGGTGCAGTGGGTAATATATGCGGTGGGTAGTGATGGGGAATGGTGCGGTGTGGTGGGGAGGGAGGTAGAGCTCAGCACAGCAAAGTAAATAAAGCAGTGTAGCCTCGGTTTTACTTTCATATCGGTGCAGTTTGGTTGAGTGCTGCATGTCCAGGGCCAGAAGACCTAATTTGTTCAATCTGAGGAACTTGAATTGCTTAATTTGACCCTCTTAATTGTTTACTTTGCATGATACTTTATCAGGAGGGCGTACTGTGTCCGTAAGGTAAGTAACAATCAAGCATACTGTGTGAATTCTTGTTTGACTGAAATTCTTGGGTGAATTGCTGCAACAGAAGTCTACTTTAGCCCTTTCCCCAGATTTTATTTTTCTTAAAAAGTTGCTGCAATTTGCTTTTAACCAACTCACACTCGTTTCTTTACCGATTTCAGACCGTACATCTAGTTCTAGGACCCGTTCAGAGTCTTTCTGCTTGTGATATTGAAATAAGATCAGTATGAGTCAGATGCTAACACTGTTGGGTCAATTTATGCCGAACATATCTCTGATCCACCCTAGCTAAAAAAAATTGTACTAACCAATTTTTATAAAGCAACTCTTAATCTTAATAAAACATGTATGCATAATAAAAAAAATGACGAGTGTTTTACACATGCATCGTGGTACCCTTTGTTATAGTTATTGTGTGTTCGAGTGTGTTCGTGTGTGTTTAATTTTATGAATGGGGTTTTTTACCAGACCTTTTTTATACTTAATTTTCACTTTAAAATAAGCTATTTTTCTCAAATTTACCATTTATTTTGTTACATTATAAATAGTTAAAAAAGACTTTTAAGATTTGAAGCACAAGTGTCTTTTCAAGATATTCGTTCAGCCAGATGTGTTTTTTAAGTAATCAGTACAATTTCATGGCATAATAAACACTGCTCCCATTCGATAAACCAGGCACACCCGAGGTTAAGATGGAGAGCCAAAGTTCAAACCAGAAACTTGGCGAAGTTCTGTCAACAGCTACAGAGTCAGGTATGGGTTTTAGTAGCTCTACTCGAATTGTTGTGTGTCGGTGAGAAGCTGTGGAATCAGCTACATGTACGGTTTTTATTGACTCAGTTCTGGACACCTAATTCGCTTGAAAATCCTTGATTAACATACACCTTTTAAGCACTTACGTTGGGCATGAGCATTGAAATGAATATCCGTTAGTTGCTTCTCCACTTCCAAACATATTCCACATGACGTTTTTAGTCTCAATCTTACAGACACGACAGAAAACGTTTTGATTTGCAAACAACTAACAAGGAATTCCAACCACAAACGTGTCAGTGTAATGCAGTGTACGTATCTATTAGATAAGTATGAATGTTTTCCCACAGTCTGCGTTTATTTTAGGTCTATCGCTTCCGCTTTCTAGTTCTTTTTTATGATCTTCTCTGAGTTTGATTGAAGCACAAGAACGAAATCAAATGGCACCGGGGTTCTTATAAACAAGTAATTGGGAAATCCTAACAAACTCAAATCCTTAGAATTTTCTTTTCAGTCCACCTACTAACCTAGCTAATCATAGGTTGACCCCTTCCCCGGCCCTTCCTTAGCATTGTAACACTAATGAGTATAATTTTATGTTTATAACATTCCAGGTTATTCATTTGTCGGAGCAAGTGAGAGCGATATCTGGAGGTAAGAAACAGTAACAATAACAACAACGGCAATATATTCGTATTTTTACTCAAAACTTACATTAAAGAAAAGAGTGATATAATAGTTAATTTTACAGAGCTTTTTCAAGCAGTGAAAAAACTTCGCAAATTTGCTTACCTTCGATCTCACAATGCAATAGTAATGGCCATTTTGAACTTGCAATAACTAGTTACATTAGAACCCCGTTAATTAATACGGTCGCCAACGGGCCAAAAAAAAATCTGGCCGTATCAATGGGGTAGGGATCAAGTTTCACAACTTAAGGGGTCATCAGGACAAGTACATCGCAATGACACTTCCTGAGCAGCCGTTAGTGAACAACTGCAATGTGGTTATAATTTCCAAAATTGAAACAGGGCGGAGTTTTGTTTCTTTGTAAAGTAAATCGGCTGTTTGACTAGTAAGTGGCCATTCGATAAAATTGACAAGTAACATGGCGTTTTCATTTTCTATTTCAATTTAGCGTGAGTGGCCTTATTAACAAGGTGAAATCATAAAGAAGTATACTGTTTAGGAGTTTAAAATGTGGTCGTTTGTCGTATCAACGGATGACCGCATTAACGAGGTTTTCTTGTAAGAAAATGTATGGCCGTTTTGCCGGGCCAAGAAAAGTGGCCGTAATAACGGATTGACCGTGTTAATGAGGTTGCTATAAGGCGGGGCTCCACTGTAACTGTTTACCGTTTTATCACATATAGATGAAATGTTTTTACTGGGAATTTGAAAAACGTAGTGTGGGACATAAATGGCCACTTTGATAACACGCTCCAGTGTCCCAAAACCAAAACGTTGATTCAAGGCCAGGAAGGCCGAAATACAGCAAATGTATGAGAACTTAGAACTTGATCTCGACTTGAAGCTACTGTTTATGGTCACTTAGCGTTTTATCAAAGTGGTCTATAGTGAAACTGTGAGTAACAGAAAAATGGGTCAACTTACTGTACACTATTCTACTATCAGTAGGTTCGAGCCCAGAACGTGTATCCTCGCCACTCAGACGTCGATCTCCGAAGTTCAGGCGACGGGCCGGCTCGGGAGACATGAATGAGTCAGACACCACGGAGTCAGAAACCTCCGCTGTTGAGCCTTGTGGTAGGAGGAAAAACACTATCGAGGACTTCTTGGATGGAGAAATCGATTTTGAAGGTCTGTTCATCAGAGTAATAATAATAATAATAATAATAATAATAATAATAATAATAATAATAATAATAATAATAATAACAATAAAATAGTAATAATGATAATAGTAATAATAATAATAGTAATAATAATGATAATAATAATAATAATAATAATAGTAACAATAATAGTAATAATGATAATAGTAATAATAATAGTAATAGTAATAATGAAAATAATAATAATAATAATAATAATAGTAATAATATTAATATAAATACTAATAATGATAATGAAATAATGATGATGATGATGATAATAACATTAACAAGAAAATAAAAGTAATAAAAACTAACAATCAACTGCGATTCAGAGAGATCAATAACACAAGCTATTGTCGGCCATTTGGGAGAATACATTTCGTATCAGATTTATTTGAAATCGAGTTACTTTTCTTTTCAAAAAAATGGAAACCTAACGAAAATATATATATCGCAAATGATCGCGTATTATTTTAAGCTTAAAAGTGACTTAATTATATGTATGTGTTTTTGTTCTTACGAAACAGTGACTTTAAAAGCCCGAAGCTTGTCTGCAGAAGAAGATGACTTAAACAGCTTGGCAACTAACAGGAAGATGGAAAATCTGGAGAAATCTCTTCCCGATATCTTGATCACTTCAGCAACAGATAGATCAAGTGTTTCCAGTGAAGGCAGCAGTTACTCGGACTATAAATACGAGGCCTCTGAGGAAACAAAATCTAAGGTCCCCATGAATGGCACTAAAGAACAAGATACTGTGCAAGAAGTGGACCCTAGTGATGCTCAGATTGCTCCCGATTTGAGTTTGAGGAATAAAGATTCTTCAAAGGATGCTGCAGAAGATAACACGGGAAAAGAGACTGTAGATGCTGACAAAACACAAGTTGATAAAACGATTGAAGGTGAATTATCCAAATCTGAGTCAAATAGCGATCGTAGTACGGTTGGCTCTGAAGAGAATATTGGAATTAAGACATCGGGTATATCCGCTGACCATCAAGTGATGATGGAGAGTGGCGGATTATCATCTGATGATGAACAACTGCGACGAGGAGTTTATCCTTTAAGCAGCACCAGCGAGTTAGATTTGTTTGAAAAAACTGAAGCAGCGTTGAATGACCCCGATCTGTGGGACGCCAGCACTGTGGCTGCTGCGATCTTGTCTTCAAAGGAAAAGAAGAAGTTGTCCCACATGAAAGGGAAAGATTTGAAAGGACAGAAGATCGTAACAAAACTGCAAGAAAAATCCAGTGATATCAATTACCAAGGAGAAGAAAGAGAAGAATCGGACACAACAGAACAATGTGTTTCAAATGAGGAGAGTACACTGGCCTGTAAAGAGCAGACGGTTAGTTTGTCAAGCGTTCGTAACGCAACTGTTAATGGACATATGGAAGAATTCAAACAAATAGAGGGTACAGTTGCCTCATCTCACGTTGATGATAAACAAGCTGACAAGTCGAATAGTTCACTGCTTTCATATTCTGCAGAAGAAAAGAGCTTGTTAGAGAACATTGAATCGGGGGATTCAGACACTTCATTACCACACAGCTCTTCGTTACCCAGCTTCATTCTGTCACAAATCAAAGAGCGTGACCTGACTAGAAGTCACTCGTTGGACTCTCTCCAGGCTCTGCAGTCTGCAGGAAGTGTGAAAGATCACAGAGTTGTGTCTCTGGGTAAAGATAGTGGCAAAGTAAGAACTGCTTCGCCACGAAGTGGATCGCCTTTGGGACACAAGGCAGCTGCACTGCTGTCGGAATTACAATCAGAGATTGCTAGCTTCTCGCCACAGAGAAGAGCAGAGTCTTTCTCAGTCACTTTGCCTGTGCGACGTTATACAGAACCTTCCATTACAACAGATGATCTGCCGCCTGCACCACCCGACAATCTGAACTGTGTCACGCAATCTTCAGAGTCTTACACTGAGGAGTGTATCAACTCTAAAGAATCGTGCACAGCTCAGATGAGTGATCAAGGGTCGGGCAATAACGGTTCTTTGACGCCTATAGCACCTTCCAAAACAGATAACTCCGCCGATGTTAATGCACTTGACACGAATAACAATGGCGCGGTCGAGGCTAAGCTGGGTACTGACCTCACAAGTATTAGCCAACCAGAGCACTCTAAACTAGCTGTTGAACAAGTGAATGGAGAGTGCAGCATGTCTTCATCGTCTGTGGATGGCAGGAACCAGACTTTGTCAGATGATTCGGAGTCGAATCTTTCGGACTTATTACAAGACATTGCATCAGAACCAAACTCTGCCATGTCTACGGAAGGTGAAGATGTCATTTTGGATGCGTTGCCGGATAAGAGTAAACGATTAGTTGATGAATCAATAGAGGGAGGGGCTGACTCCACTGCTGTAGATTCTAAACCAACATTTTCTATGCCCTTGTTCGAGGACATTGAAAGGAGTTCGTTTTCCATGGACGAGAGTGTGGATTTCCTGAGGAGCTCCAAGGAGGCAGCTCCAGAAGACAGTGAGTGACAAGCTCAGGGGGTTGACAGTGAGTGACAAGCTCAGGGGTTTGACAGTGGGTAACAAGCTCAGGGGGTTGACAGTGAGTGACAAGCTGAGGGGACTGACAGTGAGTGACAAGCTCAGGGGTTTGACAGTGGGTGACAAGCTCAGGGGGTTGACAGTGAGTGACAAGCTAGGGAGTTGACAGTGAGTGACAAGCTCAGGGGGTTGTGCGTGACAAGCTTAGGGGGGTTAACAGTGCGTGACAAGCTCAGGGGGTTGACAGTGAGTGACAAGCTCAGGGGGTTGACGGTGAGTGACAAGCTCAGGGGGTTGACGGTGGTGACAAGCTCAGGTTGTTTGAGGAAATGTTGCGGAATGACTGTGTTTTTTAGGGCCAGAACACTGGTAAACTGTACCGCTTTTCCCCAACAGTGATATCTGGCAATTTTTTAAAAGCCGCCAAAATCATCACATCTCTAACCTGTCATTAATTAAGCAAGAGTGGTACTTTAAGCTCTTGCAAAATATCATATTAAATCTTTTACGGAAAAACCTGGCATTTTAGGGCCCCAAATGTTAAGAAATTGGTCCCCAAAATGCATAAAATTGCATTTCAAGGACTCTAGATTTTAAAGCTGTTGTGGGGGATACCCCCAGACTCCTCTAGTTGCTCACGCCTTTGGCGCTCAATGACCTAAAACCCAAGTGTATCTACTTTCCCACGCAGCTTTAAGAAAAGCGCTGAATGAGGATCTTTGAAATGGATTAAACATACATACATACACAGCTGTTAAAAGAAATGCTGACGTCTGCAAGAAAATTAGAGGTCCAATCATGCTTTGCGTCCTGGGTGTTACGCTTTTCAAAAGACAACCTTTTCGTGAAAAAAGCTGTATGTTATCTGAGAAGTTATGGAATGAGGCCCAAGTCGGGCTCCGGCACACTTTTTGCGCATTTGAAGACTTTCTTTTAGGTAAGCTAAAGTCGTGTTCAGTAGCAAACTAACGAAAGAGTACCGATTATTCTAAATGACCCATAATTTAAGTTAAGTTGTTAAGTTAGACTGCAGAAGTATATGTTGTTTTTTTCGATTGACTTGATGAAACAAAAAGATGTCGGACGCTCGATCTGGACGTTTCTCAAGTAAAAGAAGGAAACTACAGTTTTTTGATGGTGCAGTGGTCGGAGTGTAATCTATTTTATGAATTGTGTGAAATAAAGCAGCTTCAAAATTGAAGTGTGATATGTAAGAAAATAAGCTAAATTGCTCATATTCAGAGGAGGGGAGGGAGGTAGGGATCAATGGAAGTTACTGGCAACAACCCAACCACCTCTCCCCCAAACGTAGACCTACCCTCAGTCATGACTCTAACCTTATATAAAGGAGGGGCGAGTGGGTATAGTTGCCCAGAAACCTACATTGATATGGTAGTAGTAGAAAGGAATTTTGTGTCTGGGATTGGATGGGATTGTATTTGATACGTGTGTTCGTAGAAGCCTGCAAACATGGCGGGGAATTTGCCCACTCCTGCCACCTCGGAGGTCATACTTTTGACCAATTTTGGCCATATTCTGTAGTGCAGCTAGTTAAAGTTACCTGAAACTGAGCTTTTGCTCGGAAGGTATTACTTGGGATATTTGTAGAACACTTATTTTATCACATATCATATATGTTAGTGCTCAGCAGCCAAACCTTGCTCACTTATGTGTTCATTTTTCGCTTCATTACCATCTTAATTGCCCACGACCAGCTCCCATTTGGCCTTGTAGCTCGGGGCCCGTCCACACTAATACGTTTTCAAATGTATTCGTTTTCGCTTCACCGAAAAACGCATTGATTGATCCGCGTACACACTATCGTTTTCATAATGTATGCAGCCGTCCACACTGAAATGCTCGAAAATACTGATATACATGGCGTGACGTCAATTTGACAATATGGGCATGCTCACTCTTCTGGGACAACAGTTTGTGAAGCCAAATTGTCTCGCCAAGCTCTGACCGCACCGGCTGAATCCAAAATCGTCTTGTATAAAGTGCCTTGTTTTTGCTCCGATTGGTCGATAAGAGGTCCTAGAAAGAGCTAAAGACTTTAAAAAAACCGTCCTCCTTCTATGAGAATTTAATAAAAGGTTAAACAGCGCGAGATTTTGCCCCAAATAAGCGATCAGAAAAACAAGCATGCTTTGGTCCGCCATGTTGTTTTGATATTTAATTTGGTGCTCGCAAGGACACGAGAGCCTGGTCTTAACTCACGTGGTACAGTGACGTCATCGACGGGTTCGACAGTCCACACTAAAACAAAAGGTATACGTTTTTACTTTGATCCCCTTTCGAGAGACTTCGAAAGTACACGGATTCGGTGAATCGTATGGGATTCAAAAGAAAGACGGGGCCTCGGTTTGACCTGTTCCGGAGATTTTTTTCTCTGTCTCCATGTAGGCCCATTTTTTTAGGGCTTTCGCTCAGAAGGTATTATTTGGGATATTGTAGACCACTTTATCTTATCACATTCATATCATTAAAATTGGCAAAGTCTTCTTTGCTCCAGCGTAGCGAATTCTACAGCAACTTCAAATGCCACACTTGTGCAGACCCGCCTCCGCCTTTAGGTTTCTGGGCAGGTCCCACCCGTGCACCCCTTCCCCCTGAAGAAAAGCCAAACCTAAACTTTAGATTTTAAGCAGAAGAAGACCAAACGGCCGAAAAGTTTTTTCTAAACTGGACCTGCGAGAAGTTAAGACTATATCACTTTTTCATTTATTCTCTCTCTCTCTCTCTCTCTCT
>JAOBYE010718456.1:0-10693 GCA_025403585.1 Parazoanthus swiftii
AAACGGTTTTCAACTGAGCTAGCTGCTTAAAAGCTGTAACAGAAATTGCAGATCTAACGGAAATTCCCAAAATTGCGGTTTTTCGCAATTTTTGCAACATGATTTTAAAACGGTTTTCAACTGAGCTAGCTGCTTAACAACTTCTTGGGGTTTTCTACCCCTAAACAGTACTAATTTTCCCCCTGACCCTGATTTCTCTCTGAGACCCCTAAAGAATACGAGCACCACCCCTACCATGTCGACATGGGAAGACCCCCCCCCCCCATCAACAATCATAGACTCTATTGCATACTACTTTTGATTTCGAATTTCAACTTTCAGGGGAGCAGATGAAAGCTTGATACTCATCTGATACCGATAGGCCAAACTTACTCATCCTTCTCTCTATCGTCCGTTGACTCACACGAAACAGCCGAGCAATCGGATCGTAGGCACGTAAAATCTTTGTTTCGTGGTGCCCGCGTTACAGTACCTCAGCGGTATACCAATTCAAGGTCAGTTAAAAATTCAATTTTGCACGTGACCATTGTTATTCAAGCGGAACTTGAATGTTTGACTGTTGCATTGTGAAAGAGGAATTATGGCAGCGATATAACAGTGTTGACAGGTCAAACTGCAGAACTTGAATGTTGCATTGTGAGAGAGGAATGATGGCAGCGGTTTGTTAAAGTGTTGAGAGGTCAAACTGCAGAACTTGAATGATGCATTGTAAAAGAGGAATCTGTCGATCGGTGGAATAGTGTTTGACAGGTTAAGCATTGCGATACTCGAATTTCGCATTGCCACATTTTAATGTAGCATCGTTGACGACGAAGCCAGAATGTAAGAATTAATCTTAAACTGACAAAAGTCGAATCGCAAACGATGTGTTGACATGTGAAATAGAAAACTTGAAAGTTGAACTGTGACCAAAGGGATGTTGGACTGTCAACTTTAATGTTGCATTGCCATTGGTTATATGAAATGATATTATACTTGAATTTTGGCGGGGATATAACGCCATACTTTTCTGCGACGTAGCCTCCAATGCAGCCGCCTTTTTTAGGCGGCTGCATTGGAGGCTACTGCGACGAAGTCCACACTGTTGTGCATTTGGTAACTATATAAAGCGATTTTACTTTTTCGCTTTTGTGCAACTTTTGGTGCGAGATTCGTATAAATAGACAATTATCGCCGTTGTAATCCTCGACTGTTCGTCAAAACGTATTTAGAAACAATGCGCTTCGCTCTCTGGAATATCGAGGTCATTTTGGCAATTCCCTAAAATGTGGATTTCGTGTTTTGAGTTTGAATGTTTCTCATCTGTCAGTTCAAACAATACGATTAAAATATCACTAACTGATGTCGCATGACACGAAAGCAATCAGGCATGTAATCCAGTTAAGCGGGCCCAGAACTCGTCCTGTAAGACAATGTCCCCAGGGGCTCCGCTTCTCGCGGATCGGACTTCGGCCTCACCGCTGTTTTAAAAACTGCCCTTTTCGAGACTGACTGCCCCTGGGTTTCCGAGGATGAATATGCCAACACACGTGTAGCAATCCAGATCACTCAGCTGTATGTACGTGAAGACTTTAGAACCCAGTCTAAGCACCAACAGCCCAAGCTTCGTTCGACAGCGGCGGATTTAGGGGAGGAGCCGATAGGGCCTGGGTCTCCGACACAGAAGGCTCCTCCCTTCCTTTTCAGTCTTTACAGTGACCATTTGTGTATTCATACTGGGTATCTTCTGGAAGATTGCCCCTGGGTCTCTGGAACGGTATAGATTTACAAGACTTTCTCTGGGTTGTTCAGATTCTATCAAAAATAAACATTTGTATGGGAACTAGACTTTCGTGATATCGTCATACAAATTGGTCGAAGTTATATTTAGTTCCTTAGAATAGAAATTTCCCAGAAGATACCGAGAACAACTTCACTAAAATCTTTCAAAGCCAAAATCAAGTGGGTACAGCGACAGGCAAACCGATGGATCCCGAGAGTAAAACCGGGTGAGGTATCCTACAATGATAGACCCATATGAAAGTTCCGCACTGCACGACAACCACGTTTGAAACCTCTTACTTAAGCTGTATTGTAAAACTCTGGAATTGTGTCAGCAATCTAATTCACATCTGCACCTTTCTGGCCCGGATAATTTTAATTTTTTTTCTAAAACTCAGTTTGCTAACTCCATTTTTTGCTACCAACTTGTTTTGCGCGACTGTCCCAAGCCGTAGAATGTATCCTTTATTATGCAACCGTTCTATTTTTATTTATTATTCAAGCACCCTGCATGGGACGACGAGTCCCGTTCGTGCCCCTTCCCATTGTCCTTTTCGGACGCAGTACGCTTCATATTCACGTTGTATTTTGTAAGATTTGCCAATAAAGCCGACAAAACGTGCATAATACACCAGGCCGAAGTCAATCGTTTTAAACGTGAAATAAACTGTATGTACCAGGTTGTCCAGTTCAACAAGAATCATTACAAATACTCGAGGGATTTTTTTTAAACAAATTCCTGACCTTTTCACTTTAGGAGAAAATTCGATACAGTGAATTCATAATTCAGTATAGAGGACGAGGAAGGTATTCAAGGCTCATCCGAACCAACGCTGGATGTTGCGTGATCAACTTTGTTATTAGTATCATTATCTGCTAATCTTCATCCCTTTATGTTGCTGAAGTTGGTTGCCGCAACAAGTGCCCCCAAAACCTGGAACGGTCAAAATTTACAATGTATGCAGCGATACTTAACGTTCTTAATTGTTCATATCCCCTAGCCTTCGAAAAACTTGTAGATTTTCACACCTCCAAACTCATACTGACCGTTCCCCGTTCCAGGTTTTAGTAACGTCTCCCCAAAACCTATACAAACTCGATTACGATATGCACAGTTTCGCATCGTGATGCCGTAAAACCAAACCTCGCAAATGAAGAAACAAGCGTTTTGTGTTCTTTTCCTTCTTTAATGACTCACTCTCAAAACAGCAAACAAAACAACAAAACTCAATTCACTCTGATAATCACAACGTCAATTCAACACTTGGTATGGAAATGTGTGGGACAAGTCCGGTTCATTTTTATTTCTTCTCGATGTGAGATTGCACTTCTCTGGCCTGGTGAGCACGGAGCACTGACACAGCTTCGTCAACTTTGGCATGCAAAGCCTCGGTGGACTCCAACATGTGGAGCAACTCGGCATTGTCAATCTCCAGCAACATGCCAGTTATCTTACCGGCAAGGTCAGCATGGGTGTTCTGGATCTGGGAGAACAGGCGCTCACCCAGCATCTGTTTCTGATCTTCATGGCTAGCGGAGGCCAACGCGCTGGGGTCTAGTGGCTCCTGGCCCTGCAGATGAACAAGACAGTACAGCTACTTAGAATGCTAGATGTACAACGCTATCAGAATTAGAAGCAGGCATAGCTCAGTTGGTTAGTGCGCGGCCTTCGGAGCTGGAGGTCCCCGGCTCGATCCTGGGTGACTCCCACATGGTTCATACAAACATTTCCCAAAAAAATTCAAGGACTTTTCAAGGACTTTTTAAGGACATCTGACACTTTTTCAAGGACTATTCCCCACACTGTATCATATGTTTAATATTATAGTTACAATTAAAAGTTAGTGTAACAACACTTCATGTAATGTTTAACTTGACACTAATGTACCAACAGTTACATAACGCCAACTGAGATCGAGAAATTTGAGCTGAAATAGCTTGAATAGACAACTAGTTTAATCCTTTCAATCTTGCAAGTTACAATTCAACTCCCTTGCCTAACTAACAGACAACAGGTATTTTGATCTGCAACTTGAGATCCAGTCTTTGTAGTCACGACACAGCTCCCATTTCGAATTATAGATGCAATGACCTCTTGACATGATTTTCAATACAAAATTGTTTGCACGATAGAGCGAAAACAAAACCCAGCGACCTCGTGCAACTAATACTTCCTAGAAGGGGTATCAATTATTTTAGACCCAACCACATTTTGGAAATTACCCAGAACACACTGGGAACATTATTTTCGATGCCTGAGTCACACAGCAAGTCAGAGTATAGACAGAATACTACTTCATTGACATTGTCTTTCCTTCGATGTTATAATTTTGTAAAAAAAATACAAAAAGTGGTATAAATTGTATAAATTCAAGGATATTTGCAAATTTTCAAGGCGTTTTTGAAACAACTCAACAACTTTTCAAGGACAAAAGCTGAATTTTCAAAATTCAAGGAGTTTTCAAGGACTGTTCCGTTTTTCAAGGACTTTTCAAGGCCTGTGCGAACCATGTCCAACATCTGTTTCGACTTTCTTCTGATCCATGTAGCTTTAGCTTTAAATACCCGTAAAACGGATCACTGACATAAGAAGGGGGGAGGGAGTTAAAATGTGTACTTTAGCAGTTAATTACCGTCACGATTTACCCTCGTTAAGTAAAGTCCCTTTACTTTTTTACCTTTATCAAATAATGTCATGCTTTATCAACTTGGCCTGACTTTAGGTTGGGCATCTCAAAATTTGAAAGGTATTGGTCTTTTGAAATTGACAAATAGGAAAATTATTGAAATTACTCATCTCCAGTACTCCAAAAAAACTTAGAATTATTCTTCGTTAAAAACGGAAATAATAAAGTAAAATACTGACAAAGATCTGACAGATCAAAAATTAAGTAATGGTCCGAGTAAGAACTAGGCAATTTTCTACTGATCTGCGGCATTTCGCTTTTCCCACATTAAAATGTTTAGATTTTCATACTGAGAATACAACAATCTATACGTTAATGTTTTTGAAATAAAATATAATATAATTTATTTCAAAGCGACGTTTCTGTTGTGCTGCAACATTTCATCCAATCGTGAGACTACAAAACAATAGCCAAGAAAAGCTTCGAATCTTCTATGTTGCCCACGTAGAATTTGGGTTGCATTAAAACTCTTGAGAGTTTTTGTTACAAAAGTATAAACTAGTGAACTAGAATTAAATACATAAACTAGCTGGTGAAGTTATCGTAGATTTTCATGTTTTAGCGAATGAGTTGATCGGTTTAATCAATATCGCAATTAGCACCCTTCTGCATTCTTGTCCGCAGGACTTCCTAGTTCTTACTCGGACTTTTACTTAAAGATGGTTTGGCAAAATTCGGAATTTAGTTCAGACTTTCTAAATTAATTTTTTGCAAAAATCGTCTTCTGCACGACAAAGGCCGAATGTTATTAAACCGATGACGCCTTCCCCACCAAGAACAACAATATCAAAAAATTAACTTACTGGGATGTGAATGGCCTGCTGTGCCACTGGTTGCTCTGGCTGTTGCATAGGCATTGGCGGCTGGTGAGCAGCAGGCTGGTTACGCACTCCTTGGGCAAACTTGAATGCGGGTCTTGGTTGAGACTGTAGCTGTACTGGTGGTCCAACACGCGCCTGCTGCCCTTGGGGTAAGGCAGCCATGCGCTGGGGCGGGGCTGCTCCGGCAGGCACTTGCTGAGGACCCATACCTCGTGGAGTGATTTGACGCACTCCGCGAGCACGTGGGACCTGGGCTGCACCAGGCATGACTTGCATTCCAGACGGACGCATTTGCTGCTGTTGCTGGGGAGCCGACTGCCAGCGTGGACGGACTTGCTGGAACTGGGGGGCAAAGAACGGTCGCTGTCCCTACAAAAGTAGCAATAAGGTTATTGAAAGCACAAGTTTTTGGCAGAGCTGCACCCAAAAAGGCCACTCACAGAATCAACCACCTGCTTTTAAACACTATTTTGAAGACTGAGTACATGCTTGCTTTGCAAAGTAAAATCTAATATCTCAAACTGAATATGCAGTTATTCCTTCTCCCCAGCCAACAAACACTTCAAATTTGATCTCGGCCAATTTTAAATACGAGAACAGACATTTCTTTGTTTTAATAAAGAAAAAAACCAAACTCTCTTAGAAGGGAAAAACCCTTAGCTCAATATGGTTAATGTTTCTGCTACAAAAAAATATTTCGTTGTCCCAGAAATCTGGTACTTTCTAATAAAAAAGAATAGTTCTGTAAAACCTCCCCCAAAATTTCAAATTTATTTTGAAATCATGGTGTCTGCCCTCCCTGGAATTTACAACTTCCACTGAGGTCGGTACTTTGATTTTATGTTACAGACCCATCAAATTCTACTACAAGACTTTAGTTTTACCTGGGGCATGGCCTGCATGTAGAAACCTCCTGCCTGGGGAAACATCTGTCCGACCTGCTGGCCAGCAGCCTGTCACAAACCAAAAAAACCTTGGTAAACAACAAACAAATACTTAAACTTCATCAAGCGAGCCAGCAGTATTTCACAACAAGATAAAACTCTTCTGCTTGTTTTCCCACATTAATTATGCTACTTGGGGCTGGTTGTTTGAAAGTAGGTTAGTGCTCACCCAGGGTTCAAACCTTAACTCCCAATAGGTTTACCTCCTCAAAGATTGATTGGGGTTGTCACTTCAAGTTTATGTTATTGGGTTTCCTTGGAGTGTTCTTCAATAAAAATTTGGAAAGACTGGACGCATTTCTTGACAAAGGAATTTTGTTTAAAGTTTCGCCTAACCCTGGGTTAAACTTAACCCTCTTTCGAACAACTGGGCCCTGGTGGCAAACCATTTGACTTCTTTTGGGAGTTGTGTGTGTATGTGAGAAAGACGGGGGGGGGGGAATTTCAAGAATTATTTATTTGCTTCATAAAATGCACTGTGCAAACTTGTTCTCTGGCAAACTTTGTTAGTATACCATGTTCAGTGGCCCACAACTGTCACAGGACAAACAAATTGCTCACAGCACCAACAATCACTTGAAGTACCTACAAATTGCTCACAGCACCAATAAACAGCTTACAGCAAGAACAACTGGCTCGGAGCACAAACAAATCTCTCAGAGTACAAACAAATTGCTCACTGCATTGCTCACAACACAAATCAACCACTTGAGCGGTTTGTTGGTGCTGTGAGCAATTTAATTGTGCTGTAACAGTTATTGGCAACTGCAAGAATGTGCCTAATGCAGTGCTAGTAAATGTGCAATATGCAATGCACACCACTGCAGATGCACAGGAACTTACTGTTTGCCCGTTAACCACTGCAAAAACTCTATACAGTACATAATTATAGGATTGCAGAACCACTGGGCAACATTACTATATTTCCATTACAGAAATAACCTTATATGTTCTTTAACAGCAATAAGAAATTCAAATAGTACTCAAAGACCTTCATTTTCAATCAGACATGAAGATTTTCCTTAAGGCTTCTAAAGATTAGATTCACTCATTTATCTTCTGGTTTTTTGCACAAATGCAGAAAGATCTGAATGAGAAAGTATTGTACAAAAATCCCAGCCATCTTGAATCTTATCACATGGCCAGCAAGTCTAGTTTGTTACAGGTGTCATGAATATGGATCGTGATGCCATATGGATCATGGACTGTGCTGCTCGTAAAATAGTAAAAGAAATGAAAACATTGCAATTAAACTGAATGTATCCCCAAACAGCAAAACATAGAAGTATAATTATAGTTTGTGTTTAGCTGCTTGCATTTAGGGGTTTCTAGGTCCTCAGCAAGATTGGTTTTTGGGGTCAACTTGGAAAAGTTGCTACTCTTTCCCTTAACTGGGGTAAACTCAAAAACCGCTAACTGCTTTTCACACAGTCCACATTTACTTCTAGAGTAAAAGAAGTCACCAGAGCAACAAAAAATGGTTCTAGATGATACAGTGCTATTTTCAAGGAATTTCAAGGACTAATGGATTTTTCTCAATCAGAAGTTAGGAACTTTTGACAAATAAACTTGGCAATTACTTTCATTGCAGAAACCTGGATATGTTCAGTTGGACAGCCACTTATTGATTTTTACTTTCTGCAGAGCATGCAGATGTTTACGGAGAAGAAATTACCCAGAACTCCTAGCACTCCTCCAAGTTCAAGAGTTCTCAAGTCACTGAGAAACCACATTTAAACCAAAGGACTTTTAGGACTGTACAAACCCTGACATTATATTGAAATAATTAAAGCAAAACTCTTACACAACCCACCTGGTGCATACGCATACCAGAGATGCGCTGCATGTGCTGGGCAGCCAGGTGTGCCCTTCGTTCATCCTTACGCTGGGCAAGAGCAACATACAATGGCTTGCGCTCCATGATCTTGCCATTCATCTCTGTCACAGCCTTGGTGGCTTCCTCAGGAGAGGAGAAGCACACAAAGCCAAAACCTTAAGAGAAATTAAAACTGGTCAGTTTCTCAAACTGCAGCTCATTGTAACTGGTGTTTACTTGGAGATACTTCAATCCACTTAAGGCAACTACATACAATGCAAAACAAGTGCTTCAACACAGTTTGTCATAAGGTTCAACCAAAATAATTATGTCATATGAATATTTTTTGTACAAAACACAATAAAATTAAAATACTCCTGTGACCAACAACAAAATTACCTTAAATTGCTTGATCAGAGCATAACTCGCAAATTAGAACAAAATATCTATGCTTCGAAAAATTAATTTAGTTTAATATGTTTTTGGATTTTGAAAATCAATGTAGCAGCTGGACTTGAACTTGTCCCTGGCTTCTACATGTATATGTAGCTACAAAAGTGAAGGATAAGTGCAACTTTTAAGACCTCAATCAGAGATTCTAGCAAATTTAAGGCCTCAAATTTACAAAGAGTAAAACGAAGACTTTTTAATGACCCACTGGAACCCTGTTATAGCATGTTTCCACATAGGTGGCATTTTGTGAACACAAGCAGCTGGTGAAACCTAATCATCATACGGCTCTTTTAATACAAATCCTTACTAATAGCACGTTCAAGTACATGTAGTGATTCAATCACGTAGAAATTGGGACCTTGTTAATTGCAGGGTTCATACACTGACGGCCATTTAAAATTCTAGGACCTTTCCAGGTCTTTCAAGGTCAATGTTTAAAAAAATCCAGGACCTGAAAAAGCTAAAAATAACCACTGAAGCAACCATGTAGCAATTTGAAACAAATTTTAATTCTGGAGCAATTGCTGTGACTGTTGTAATTACCGAGGTGCTCAGACATTTGTAGATAATACAGGCTTTTTGCAATGCTTTTCACATTTATTCCTCATCCACAACAATTGTGAAAATGTGAGTGATATATGTTCCAAATATTTTACTGAACAAGAAATGGTGAATTTTTCAGGACTTTCCAGGACCATCACTATGTTTCCAGATTTTCCAGGCCTGGGTTTTAGTTTTTGATATTCCAGGACTTTCAAGGGTTTCCAGGACCTGTACAACCCTGTAACTAACAAAAAAATAGACATGTATTACCTTTAGAATTGCCTTTGTCGTCACCCATAACCTTGGCACTGGTGATTGTGCCAAACTGTCCAAACTCCTGTCGCAGACGAGCATCATCCACTGAATCATCCAAGTTCTTCACATACAAGTTCACACCTTGATAGCGATTTAGCCTCTCATTCTTCCTCTTCTCAAACTCGTGTCGCAGTGCAGCCTGTCTTTCAGTCTTCTTTTGGGCCCGACCAGCATACAGTTTCCTGCCTTTGAACTCCATCTGACAGATTTTGGCCACAGCCTTAAAAAGAAAAGGCAGTCAAAAAATAAACAAATGTTTCACTCAAGTGTTTAAACAAAAGTTTCACTGAATTGGTTCTGAGCAAACAGAAGTTTTAAAACTCAACAAAAGGAGGTTTATACTTGGAGGGAGATTATATCTATAATTTTGCTTATGCCAATAAGCAGGGGGCTTTTTCGTAAAATTTTATGGTATTCAGAGTTCCTCAAATTTTATGAAGTTAAAGTTGAACACAGGGAAAGAAATAGAAACTCTTCCCAGACTATGTATGAACTCAAAAAATACTATTAGGATAAAAATAAAATTTTTAGTCAGGCCATTCAGTGAGCAAAGTTGTACATCACACATCTTGTTTGGCCAAGGTGTGTGATGATTGTAGGTCCCATTTTCTGTAGTGAAAATATTGTGTTAGCATAGGTTTAAATTCAAATACTAAATAAAAAACGTTTTAATAATTTTATGACAAATTCAACTGTGGTATGATAATTTTAAAAAAGCATAACTGGAAATCAAATGGCGATAAACATTTTATTTCCAACCAATCAGTACAGATGATTTCCATTTCCACCATCTGGAAACAAACACAAACCAAGGATGTGTGAAAACTTACATACTTGATATGCCAAGCGTATTTACAATAAATATGTGACCTTACACGGGAAAACTTACCTTAATGACTTTCCGTTTTTAAACGGTATTCCGTTTGCAACCCGTTTGTTTGCCATTCGAAAAAATTTGCATCTGTTCGAACGGCTTCGGTCTTCCGTTCGTTAAAATGATCAACTCGTTCGAACGGCTTGGCCAGCCGTTTGCTGGAAAAACTAACTCGTTCGAACGACTTGGCCAGCCGTTCGCTGGAAAAGCCAACTCATTCGAACGGCTTGGGCACTCGTTCGCTGGAAAAGCCAACTCGTTCGAATGACCTGGCCATCTGTTTGTTGGAAGCACTGACTTGTTGGTTTCAGGAAAATAGAGTTCACGGGCGTACGAACCGAAAATGTCACCTGCTCACTCGAAAGTATCTAAAGCGGTTATACTGTCCCAGTCGGTTAAAGCGCTCAATCTGCTGGCCAATAGTGCAAAAATAGTTATATTTGAACCGCTTTGCGTGAGCAAAAATGTTTCTTTCCCGT
>JAOBYE010718467.1:6965-25287 GCA_025403585.1 Parazoanthus swiftii
GAACATTGGCGTTGTAGAGCGGAACCAGTTTGGACAATACATTCATTACCAAAGGTAAGCCTCCATCGCCTCCATCGTCCTCCCCAAGCAGCTGTTCTGTTTGTCTGTACATCGCAGGTTTTAGAAAAACGTTTTCATATAAGAATCGTATTTACTTCCTCCCTCCCTCCCTCCCTCCCTCCCTCTCTCTCTCGCCTTCCTTCGAGCTCATTATTTCTTCGTTCATTTTATCTTCTGTTCATTTATTCGATCGTCGAACAAACCATCACTCTTTCTTTTAAACGATTCTTATTGTGGTCAGTTTTTTTCTTTTTTCTAAACGGTTCTTATCGAACACAAATGCTTCATTTACCTCTCGCACTGCGAATAAGAAACTTTTAACCTCCTCGATTTCTAATTTCCTTAAAACCATTAAAAGGTACCTCTTACAGCAGGTTCCGTCTGGAAACGCGTAACAACATTGCTTAAACAGGTCATTATTCTGCTTATAATACCAAACTCCACTTGGAATTCCACAATTTCCCAATTAGTATGACCCTTTCACCCACCTTACCAGTCTACTGACAAGAAGTATATCGGCCATAAGCCCTCCACTTGGAGGCTTCCTTTCATTAATTTAAGTCCTGTGGGAAATTACAAGCTTCCATTTCGAATTTCAATAAACACATGGGTTATATAAATTAGGTTGAAATAGGGTGGGATAAAGTAAATTAAGCAAACCCTGCTATCTTTTAGAGACCTTGAGATGCTACTACGACTTTGACTGATGATTGATGATTGCTTCCTCTTGACAGAGGGTAGCCACTTCTTTAAACTTGCGTTGGTTGACCTCTCGTAGCATGGGCTTTAAGATGGCTAATCAAGCCCGCTTTAGAAAAAATAAGTCGCGAACAAACTCCACATTTCGACTTTGACTACGAGTACGACGACGTACCTTGGCGATTTGACCTGACAACGAGCAGGTCACGCGCAGTGTACTCTTACGTACAATCGTAATGGAAAATAAATGTTCTATTATATACCAGGGACAAGTACATGTCCAGCCAAGAAGCCCACTTCTCCAACCATGGCCTTCTTTGAAGGGGGAGGTCGGAGAAAGGGGTGGGGGTAAAGGGAATCGAGATCCGACAACATATTAAAATATCGAATTTCAGCGGGTAGCAGATAGAGGTTATGATGGCCAATGATGTCTTGTTTTGTTCAGATTCCCTCCTCCCGGTCAAATGGTGGGCAGTACTGGTGCACAGTTTCAACAAGGAAAACCTAAACACAAACATCAGCAGCACCGCCGAGGATCGAGTCCCAGGTCCCAGGTTTACCACGGACAGGCACAGACATCACAGGGAACCCAACCTCAGGGGCAGAGCCAGCGGGAGCACACTAAGTCCCCGCGGCAGGGCAGCAGAACGTCGACCCCTGAAGCCGAACGGGCAACAGGTAGCTAGATGGTAGGAAAACAACTTTTTTTCTTTGTTCGACATTTGTGACTTATACTCAGGTCGCAGTAAAACCAGCCTCGAAAACTGAGTAAACTTATTTCTTGTTTCCCCGAATAAAATTTTAAAAAAATTTCGTTGACGTAGAAAATTTTTTATTGACACGGTAGCAAGTCAAATTCAGCAACTTTGGGTGTTCAGTAATCATCTCCACTTATAACACCTGGACATTTGTACACACTCGCACATACGTCAGTCCACTTGCGAAGTAGTATCTACACACCTTCATATAGACACTAAAGCCGAGGACCAACGTCGAACTTCAGTCGAACTTAATTCAAAGGTGTTAAAATCGACTGCAAATTTTTGTTGAAAATTAACTGTTAAGTCTTAATATTTTTTGTACTTGTAAGTGTTTCGTAATGAAGATTGCAATTAAGGTTAACGCCTCAATGACGTTCGACGTTTTTCCTGAACCTCACACATGTTAGTATACACGCAAAGATACATGTACACTCATACATGTACGTCAGTGTACACACACACACACACATGTTAATACCTACATTCGTCAGTATTGATACACGTATAAATTTCTGTGCTTCCACGACTTTGTTATCTAAAGTATTTTCTCTTTTTTTCGCAAAACAGGCAAACATGTGTTGGAAATTTACGATTTGCCGGAAGGAGCAAAGAATGAGGAAATCGATATCTTGCTTGAAGATTTAAAGAAAACAGGAGCTCAGGTCAAGTTACGTTCGAATGGCAGTTCAAGTGCGGCTGTTGGAAGTGTCACAGGACTGGCAATATTCTTATCCGCCCATGCCGCCCAACAAGCTTGTGACAACATCTCAAGTCCAAATTTCAAACTTCGTTTCATTCAGAATCTTAAAAGTCTGGCAAGTACAGACTAGACTTGTTCAAGCTATGCAGATAGTTTTTATCTTTCAGTGACTTTTATTTTTATTTCTTCTTTAGTTTTTATATTGAAATGTACTGCTTTTGACTCCATATGACTCCATAGGTTCTTGTTCAGGAGAATATTATTCGATGTTAGACTTGCAGAATGTACAAATTAAATATTAGATGAAGGATTCGTGTTGTGTGAAGCTCTTTGAGAGATAAACTACTATATTATGCGAAGAGGTGTGCTATTTCGAGACTGCTACATTTGTTTGATGGCAGTCTTAAGTACATTATCCACGCAATAACGCCATTTAAGATAAAGAAAATCATTAAAACATTGGAAGTAAGAACAGGAATTAAAACTGCGATAGTCGGCAAGTTTCTCACCAACGCTATGGGGGTGCGTTCATTCGAGAAATGGGGCGCTCACTCGAGACAGGGGGACGTTCAGTCAATACAGGGGCCGCTCATTCGATGCGGGGTTCGCTCGCCCGACCCCCGGGGGGGGGGGCGCTCAATCAGTACAGGGGCCGCTCACTCGATGCGGGGTACGCTCGCTCGACACAAGGGGGGGGGGGGGGCTCAATCAATACAGGGGACGCTCACTCGACACGGTTGGGGAGGGGGGGCGCTCACCCTACACGGGGACACCCACTCGAAACAAGGGAATGCTTCCAGACAGCAGCAGGGATGCCGGGAACGGATCATAAACACAAAATCCCAGAAATTGGTGCAGTAAAAAGAAGGCATGCGAGGCTTGTGCACTCGCAAAAAGCATTTCGGTCTACATTTCAAGGACGCATCATTTTCTTTCACATCCCCTTCTTTGTTGCTGCTGGGAACGGTAACTAGTCTGCGAAGTCGCCAAAAACGGTCCTACCCAGGTCTCCTCCAGGTAAATGGCCGCAAAGACGACGGGCAGGAACTAGGAACAAATAAGCTAACATTTTGCGATTCTAGAATTATGTGTTTCGCAAATACCGACTGAGTAGTAGTTTCAAGTTTTTATTTTCCATTTCCTAAAAGTGTTTTTTGTCTTAAATAGACATGCACATTTGATAACAATATTGCAATTCTAATAAAAACGTTTCCTTTAGATTAAATACAGTTGACCAATGGTCAGTGGCCCCTGCGGCGTTCTACACCTTGTGCGATTAATATTGAATAAAAGATTTGCGAAACTAATACACTGCAAAAAACACATCTATCTACCCTCTACAAACACTCGTCCCTCCCCCCCAAAAATAACTTAATTTAAAAACCAGTTCGTAACATATATCTTGCCCTGTCTCCAGCTTCCTTTGCAAGGGAAGGAGTCATCCAAAAGAGTTGACTCGAAACACAGCCGAGCAGCAAAATAAACGTTAAAAACTGTTCGTTTTCTCACGATATCCTTACCAAACCTACACTCTCGAACTGATTCACCGTCATATTTTAAAATGAAATAATGCAAATGAAGGAACACGCTGACTGGCCTATCGGAGGTTCTAGATACAAAAGCCAACCCTTTTGAATACTAAATTTAATTTGTTCATTTCTGTCATGCCATCACAATCATTTTGAAGAATAAACAAATTGTTTTTTTATATCTACGCAGTTGATCAATTGTAGGTTCTTCCTTTCGTTTCACAAATCTCATTTGTCATGAATTGTGCCTAAAAAAACAAACAGATGGAATATCTGCAATACATTGTGGCCAACGGCGGGTGAAATGAAGCGAAATCTGAGAAAACGAAGTTAAGCCCGGTTAAACGTCGATCTTAGCATGCACAGAACTAATGAATAGTTCGACGCTTGTCCAAATTAAGACCGACTGATTGAGTCTCCGTTCTAATCGACCAAAAGATCGACTGAACTTAGGAAAAAATTCCGGTCCACCACCTTAAGTGTTCGACGCCCGCTAAGATCGATGTTAAACCCGGGCTTTGCTGAAAAACTCGCAGACTGAAACAGATTTTCACTATTCAAATTCGAATTTCTACTGTTCAAATTCAAATTGTTTTCGCCAATCATATTTCTTCATAATACTGAAAACTAACCGAAGTTTTCAGTATTCCATAACTACTATTCACCAACCAGTATGTTACCTATAAAACCCACCCTTTGAAGCAGCTAAAAAACACTAACAATAATTTACCAGTGTTTTTCTTGATTCACAATCACAAGCAAGTTGAATCGTAAAGCTAACTGTTAGGACTTGCCAAATTTGTTGGCTCAGAATTAGCAAATGTCAACGCAGTGTTCTTTCAAATGAGAAGACTCCAACAGCCAAAAATCGTTTGGTTATTCCACAGACAGCATAACACGAAAAGCTTGAACGAAACTATTACTTAGATTCAAACCAAGAAAAACAGTGATAGATAATATATATATATATATTAACCGTGCATTTTGTTACGAGTAGCTTGACGTATCTGTGTAGATATACAGACATATCAAACACTGTTTTTGGAAGTGCTGATAAACTTTTTTGTCAGCTCTGCTGTCGAAAGGTATTTTAATTCTCCTCCTTGACCTTCGCAGAATTTGACGTCTGCCGGTTCCCCGGACCAGAATTATTGTGTCCTATCCTGCAGATAAATCGGAAAACATGTTTCAGTCTTAATTAAAGTGTCCTAAAAATTAATTACGTCTGTCAACTATAAGTAAAAGGCGTTGTGATTGGTTAATTGATACCATGACCAAAAAGTAATCGACAAGTAACTGTACGAATGAACATTTCCAAGATTTTGACACACTCTGCTATAGCCTATGTTTTTCCTTCAGAGTACAACTGTTGCACTGATACTTGGATACATTTGGCTCTTCGAGTTGAGAAGCACAAATTACATGTAACACCAATTTCTGTCGATTTGTTGCATACCTTGAGTTGATAAGAAGTTGGGCCAGACTGATTGCATCTGGAGTGCCAGTGATGCTAATATCACGCTCATCGCAATCATCCTCTGGATCGGCAATTTTAATCTGAGCTCCCGTCAACTGTCTAAAGAGGAACGAAACAACAGTCACCTTGTTAGTACATGAATGTTACAGCAAATTATCAACTTACAAAGATGTCGTATATGGCATCAGGATTTCGATACAACAGAAACGGATAAAGTTGTTGACAAAATACAATAACAATAGTATAAAATACCAATAATGATCTTCAAGAAAATTGACAATTATCTGTTTCTTGAAAGATTCGAACGACTGTGGCTTTGTTTTACAATAACAGAATTAAAATAGCAGTTATTTAAGAAAGAACTGCTTTGAGTTGATCATTATTTTCCCAAACACAAACACATTCTTGGGTCCATCAATCACTACAGCAAAAACAAGTTTAGAGAAAAATTATGTTTGCCTGTAAGCAAGTTCGCGATGTTGGGTCATTCAAAAATCGGTTTGCAACTTTTGTTCAAGAAAATGACTTCGTAAATTAGTCGTAGAAAATGTACGTTTAAGTCGCAGCTTAATTTGTATGTGAGCAGAACCGTCAAAAGTGATAGAGCACTTACATTTTGTAGAGGGTAACTGTCCTAACGGTTTATCTAATTTAAAAAACTGCGATCAATACAAAACACAAAAAGCCAAACCTTATTTCACTGATGTTAGCACCATGCCGCCCTATGATACTGCCAACATCCTACAGACAATAAATGCAATACAAGATCACACTCGACTGGGAGAACTGGTAATTACAAATACTATATTAGAAGTTTCCAACAAAAAGGAAATAAGAGTCTCCAATCTAAGTACGGATGTCAGGCGCCAAAATGTCATCGTTCTGAATTTTACTAATAGTTTCATCATTAGCTTGATGCTTGTAGCAAACCCCTTGATTTAAGGTTTCCCAGCTTTGTCCCAGGTGCAATTCTGGACACGACCATAAAACTAAACTGTCTACAAAGTACCTTGCCCACAACGTTAGATCCACAAACACAAACTGACGAATTTCGTGGTTTTTTAACGAACACAGCACATGCAGCACACTTTGTGTCTTATACTACATTAGCTACACATACTTCTTTTATTGATTGTTCCTACGTAGGTACCTCATCAAATTCACCCACCCACCACTTCTTATAATTATATGGAATACATGCATCTCATACTACTTGCATCACTACACCAGGTACTTTCGCTATCTGTACCTCCTTCTCTTTAGACCTAGTCATTCTTATTTCTTCTGAGTCCACTCATTTACCATCCCCTCTCCCCACACCACAACAAAATTGGAGGAGGGGGAAGAGGGCGGGGAGAGAGTTTGTTTTTCTCTCTCTCCCCGCCCCCTCCCCCTCTCCCAATTTTGTCTTTCTCCCCAGGCTTGTTCATTCACGCGGCCAGAAATCCAAGATGACAGCGGCGATCGCAGACTGAGATTTTTCCGCAATAAAAACACCCTCCACCGCCTGCAAGCAGTCTACTCACATCATTGGGAACTTTCATCGTCTGTGTGGTTGGATCCATCCTACCCCCTCTCTTGGGACCTCGTCCTTTAAATATCAGTAACAGGGAAGAATGAAGAGGCTATCTACTAACTGTACCATACTGTTAAGTTTATGCTTATTAAGAAATATTGGAACATCTCCTACAAGTTTATGAGATAATCAAAAGTTGCTGTGATTGAAAGCTAACGAGAAGTTACGAGTTAAACTACTTTGGTTACGACTTAAAGTTGTTTGAGACAATGAACATTAAAATAAATGTACAAAAATATTCTTATTTCCTACCTAGAAAAAAAACGTTAAACGGCAAAACGAGTCATAGCTCACTTCTGGAGTTTTTTTAAAATTCTATTTAACGTCGTTGCGCTTGAAGTGGTTTCCCATTCTCCTAAACCAGTGACTTATAAAAATGTTTAATCGCTCGACAGCACAGATACTGGCGCGAAAGTCAATTTTGTGGAGTGATGAAAACTAGAGAACCCGGAGAAAAATCCTCAGGGTCAGCAGTTATTTTAACCATTTTGCACATTTTGACTGGCTTACATAATAGTAGCTTTCCTGACAGCTATGTTTTTTGGTAAAATTTGTGTGACGAGCCAAAAGAATAGCTGTAAGGGAGGCTAATTTAAATGTGAATCTGCACCATTATTATATTAAATAAAAACTATTAATATCTAAACATTAGTATAGCAGAAGTATGGTTCTTGAATCTTACCAGGATTGCCAGGGAAGAAGTAGCCGTTAGGCCTTGGCCTCATACCACCATTAATCTGTTGATTGGGGAAGCAACGCAAGTTGACAAACAGTTTGTAAAACTTTTTTACGATACAGTTAGATGTCTACAGTAAATGTACCTCCCAAATTGTGGGTCGTTACTCTTCACTGACTCGGTACATAATTATACATTTACACGCACCAATTGAAAACAGTTTTTGTTCACACTCCAGAGAACAATATCCGTTTTACAGTTCCTAAAACGGTCGAATTTGCATGGTTAGAGATTGGAAACTGATTAGCACAATTACAATAACACTGATTTGCATGTGAAAGGTAGGAAGAGTTTGTAAGAAAGCCTTAGCCACAATAGTGTGTACCATTATAGGGGCACTGCAAAGGTCTGTTGTCAATATCAAACACCATTCTAAACATTCATAGTAGAAGACAAAAAGATCAAGTAAAACCATAAATTTACGTGTCTTAGCTTTCATTACCTCGGTCAAAGGAATAGCCAGCTGCCCATGCACTGCAAAGGGCTGCAAACAACAGCAAAATATATGATTAGCAGACAGCTTTACTACAAATAAACAGCAAAACTCCAAAAATGAAAAACTGAGTTACGTCTGAAACCATGCCTTACAGTAAGAAGATTGAAGGAAAAAAAGCTCGTTCCACAGTATAACCCATACGTTGTCTGTAGTCTGACCAATTACAGGACCTCAATCAACTCAACAGGTCACATAAGAACAACAAATTGACAAATCAATGAACTCTGATTATGAAACAAATACATAAAAGTAACAATGACAACCACGCATCTAAAGAGAAGGAATTAGGAACACACACCTGTCCCTGGTGATAGATGACGTGAGTCCCTGCCAAACGAGGATTGTATGGCATAGTTGTTCCTTTGGGGGGAAACTGCATCATTGGAAAAAATTGGCGAGAGTATCAAAAGCTTGTAGAACTTGAATATTTTGTTGTGAATGTGAGAAGACCACCAATATTGACAAGAGACAACATGACTGTACTAATTTCATACTGAACAAAGACTAAAATCAAGGAGGTTTCAGGAAACCAACCACTATGAAGGTCAGTCATCTCAGATCAGCTGCAGCTGATCAGAAGCGGAGATGGTCTTAGGGACATTTTTTAAACTGACAACAAAAATTATTAATTGGACTTTTTACTTAAAATCAATTTAAACACACTCAACAATCATGCTATATGCTGTTTACAAACCTCCTGAGAACATGTACAGTCAAAGTACATGTATATTTATATGTAGATATCAATCAAACCAATTTCAAATTACTAGTTAAGGAGAATTGTACTTCTCACTTGTAGATAAAGGTTATTAAAAGATGATAATATTTTGAATTACCTCTGTCAAAACTACACATAGCTGCTCAATACACTTGGTGAGATTATCTGCATTTCCTGAAAAAGATAAACCACATCAACCTTTACCAGTAATTAATAAATATTTTCATTGTCTTTTCCAAAAGTTAACACTTGATGCCTGATTAGACCAGGCAAGCTCCACTGTGCTGGGTCATTAACATTTCCATCATAGAGTTTTTCCAAAAATTGGTTTTTTGAATTATCTTGAATTAATGTCTTTCAATGCATGTGCAGTTCAGTGAAACTACTGAACAATCTTTAGTGAGAAACCAACAGTAAGCATGGCTTTACATATATGTGACTCAGGAACTTTCCAGGCATGTGTAACTTTTTTTAAACTCTTCTACCATTTTATCCCTCTTGAACACTTGCCAAGTTGCTCATTCTCTCCCCTTCTTTCCTAGCATCAATCAACTCTCAAGCTAACTAATCATGATCTTTCTTTTTTCAAGATACATTTAAGCCAGAAGAAAAAATTACTTTTCACATTAAGGTGTTACTTTATAACACTCTTTGTAAGTTACATATTAACATCATTTAATTGCTTTATTAGCTATTATAAGTTTGTTTTAAAAGTGGTTCTGTCAACAACAACAACAATTTTTATTTCCACCTAGTCTGATATAATTATAAAATATTGTACATTAGTATAGACGACAGTAACGTAATAGGAAAGTTGGATAGTGGATGGACACCCAAAATAACTTTAAGTCAGAGCTAATCTAGTCGAGTGCCCATCTAATTAACAAAAAACCTTTCTGCACCCTCCATCCAAATGAACTTTTCAAAAACACAATTTTCAAATTCAATAATTATAGCAACTCTGGACCACACTCAACAAGGCTGGCCTATGTAGCTACTGTAGGTTAAATAACTGTAAACCGTTCTTACCTAACAGAGTTACTGCTCTTTCAGTTGATCCTGGGAGCATTTCACCAGCAACCTGAACAATTTAATGTTTGAATAAAAAAAGAGTCTGAGGTTATAGGCAGTCTTATTTTTAATGGATTGCTGAAAAAAATTTGCCATTATTCTGGCAAATCTGATTTTACCATCGTCATGAATCAATTCTGCACTTACCTGAACTGATGCTCCTGAAACCTCTCTGATTTCTTTCACCTTCGATCCACCTTTACCAATGATTGCTCCACACTGGCTAGAAGGTATAACAAGACGCACAGACACTTGTCCACTGCCAGAGCTTCTGGCGTTGTTCATCATTTCCTGAAGAAAGATTTGAAAATTAGCTGATGGTTCATTCAATTGCTAAAAAATCAATACATGATTATATGTATTTGCAGGTTTTCTTTGGTCTTTGTCTGATGAACCCTAGTCTCTCCTCACCTCTTCAATCTTTTCACTAATCAGGGAGAAAGCCTTGACCACAGCGTCTATTGTGCCACTTATGGCAACTACCCTGAAATAAAAATAATATTACAAAGAGTGATGAGACGTCCCTAAAATTTTTAACAAAATTTAATTTCAATTAAATCAATTACATGTAAGGGGATTTTCTGATGTCAAAAAGAATTCCAAGATGGCAGTCATTTAATTCAAAGCAATAGGCTTGAGACATCACAACCAGTTAAAGTTAATAGCTACATGTAAAAAACAAGACACACTGTGGGCCAATTAACTAGATGGCCAGTTTTTGCATGGCTACATGTAGCTCTGACTTGTATATAAGAAAGTAAAGAGAAAGGGCTGGGTAATAGAAAGAGTCTTGTCAAACTATATTAAACCTGAGATCTACATTGTACATGTATGTGTTTCTTAGTGTCAGAATCTTGAGCATTAAGAAATTCAATAACAGTCTTCAAGAGCTAAAGTACTGACCTTTCAGTTGTTGACCCATCCGATATATTGATGTGTGCTCCACTCTAAATTACAAAGAGAAGTAATTATAATACTACAGTTCTTCAGCTGATTCTCTTAAAACATCATTTTCAAACTACCAGCCTTGACAAAACCATGAAGCAAAAGCAAATTGTTGTAAACCAGGAACATTTTATAGACTGTTTTTCACTAAGTAACTCTTAAACACTTACAGTCAACAGAACTCCCTAAATTGCATGGAATCTCATGTAATTGCGAGAAAACCAAAAATTTACTATTTCTGACTTACCAATACACAGCCATCCAACGCTTTAATTGTGTTGATCTCTACATCTGATTCATTGACTTATTATACAATGTAGACTGTCTACCAAGTACATAAATTATAATAAAATTTATATTAATAAAAGTAATTTATTAAAATAAAATATTGTGTGTTTTTTAAAATCGTATAGAACTGTTAGTTGTAATGGACATTAATTTTATGATTTCCTTCAGGTCTAGCTACAAGTAGATCATGAGTTTTCTTAAATTTACAGTCTGTACTGCAGTATATACATTTAAATTTTAATAAATAAATTATATTAATTATAGTACATGCTAGTACTAAGTAGTTTAAGATTATAAAGCAGCAGCGAAATGCGGAAAAAAATATAATACAGCAAATTTAACTTACCTCTTCTCTGAATGCCTTTATTGTAACTCCTCCCTTGAAATATTGAAAGTGATCATAAAATTCAGTACCTTTTTTATATTTTATTATAATAAAATAGTACTTACTAATCAAGTTCTAGACAGTGCTTTTCAATACATAAAAGAAAATCGTATTTGCTTTGAAAGAGGTTGCTATAAAGATAGACTGTGTACAAGTTGACATCCATGCGTATGGTAGGAACTGATGATGAGAAGAAATGGTTTGCAACCTTTAGCACTTGATGTACATTTCTAGTAAACAATTCTTAAAAATACAAAAACAGTAGAATTAAATAGATTACAAACTGCTTACATTTGAATAAAAACAACACTGCCTGTCTAAAATTTTACAGGAAATAGGAAGTCAAATTATATTAAATTTATAAAAGTCCCAATGGGATTTTGCAATAAAATGATACCTGGCTTGGATGGTTCAGTAGTGCAAAGGAAAGGGGGGGGGGGGTAAGCAAGTCTGAAATTCCGATTACATGGGGGGCAATATCATGTTGAGTTTCTGAAAAGGTACAACACATGGGAGAGGAAAGGAATAGGGATGATATGATCTAGAATTTCTACTGCACTGTACATGCTGAACCAAACTCACCTTTCCAATAATACCTCCCACTTCCTGTTGTAAACATAACAAAAAGCCGGTTAATTTTTAAACATGCAATACATGCAAATCAATTAAACCTTTAAACAGACAAAAGAAGCCAAGAGGGGGATCACAAGCACTTCAGCTTAAATAGACCAGTTTCGTATTCCCAGTTACCACTGACTACAATGAGCACAGACTCATTTCTGCAGGGTTAGCCTCGATTTGGTGTTTAATTTACAGAAATACCAGCGAGAACGATTAGAAGTCCGAGTCTCCAACAATACAAAGAACTGTAAATAATTCATATCTGCATTGGTATTTATGTATATTCAGGACCAAGTCGAGGCTAACCCTGCAGAAATGAGTCTGTGGTCATTGTAGTCAACGGTAACTGGGAATATGAAACTGATCTATTAAGCACTTGTAATACCTGTAGTCTAACTATGAACACAATTTGGACATTAACTAATTAGATGATGACATCACTTACAATTTGCAAATTAAAGTTTAAATTAACTAATAAGATTTCTCTTTTCCATTTCATTTTTAATTACTTTCCTATTTAAGGCTATAAATACAAACTTGTTTTCTACTGAATTCAAGAAAATTTGCCACAGTTTCAAAAAAATTGGAAGTTTTGAAAAATCCTAGCAGGCAGCCAAGATGGCAGACTTGTGAAATGAATGTTGCCATAGCAACAGTTCATTATCATAATCTGATTGTTATTGTTATAAACAAAATAAATAAAAAATTAAAATTATTAATTGTTGTTATGAAAAGTGATTAATAGCTATCCCAGAACTACCTCCGTGCTGAATGCTCAAACTGTTATAAATGTGTAGCCATTTGGAAAACTTTGGAGGAAAGGGGGTCTAACTGACACCCCCTCCGGCTCCCTGGGGTGATTTGCTGGTAACGATGGCTTGGCCATTCTTGGTTTCTTTATAATTATTTTAAGATGAAGGCAGAGTACATGTAAGAGCTTTGATAATTAACCCTTTCCCTCACCGATCAAAACTTTACTAAAAGATTCATTTGATAACTTGGAAATCCGAGTGAAACTGTCTTATGTTGAAATGACTGTGTACACTGTATGATATCAACAGAATTTGAAGCACAACCAGACGTTGTCAATCTCTGCAAGTCTACTACTTGACTTTGTTTCTATTTACTATACAGTTTATCTACCACCTCTAGCTACTTTCTACATGTACATGTAGTGTACAGTTACATACCTGTACTCTGGAAATATACAGTATGAACTGCCTTTTCCATTTCAACAGCGAGAACTGTTAAAGATGCAAACTAAACTCTCTGTCTTTCCTGTCTCGTTATAATATAAGCTATCTGTCTGAATAAGAAATGAGAGACAAATCTGGAAGCAGAAGAGGGAGGATTCAGGATAAGTTCTGTCAAGATTGCAAAAAAATACAGATTGATTGATTTGAAATACATGTTGTATAATCCAGAATTGCCATAACCCTTGATCGCAACAGTCTATTTCAAATTTAAAAGATTCATGATTAATTCATATATACAATCATGTACTACAACTTAATTGTGCTTGACTACAAAAACTGTGATCGCCTCACTAATTAGTTAAATATATGCATTTAGGTGAAAAGTTCACTGTTTCTCAGCCAATCAGATAAACATCACAACCCATACGTGTGGATGGAAATGGGAAGCCCCTGGTAGCTGGAGGGGGTTAGTGTTGATTGGCTTTGGTAACACAAACAAGGTTAAGCAAATAACTCAATAGTTATGTGCATGTTCATGGCTTTCACACAATCGCACTGGATAACAGAACTTAATATGTAATTATTTCAAGTACAGTAATGTTTGTCAGCATTTTTCTTAAGGCCGGTATACCGGTACATTGTACCAACATTCCCCCGTACATGTAGCTGTACTGCCTTTTCCCAGCAATGGCATCTGGCAAGTTTTTTAAAGTCGCCAGATGCACAAAATTGCATCATGTTCAGGGGAATAACCCTGGACCCCTCTTGATGCTTGCACCTTCGGCACTTGATGATCGACTTCCAACCCAGGTGTACCTGCTTTCCCACTTAGTGTACCCCATTTCCCAAGCCTTAAGAAAAACACTGTTTTTGTTCTACCAGATATGATTATAGTAGTCGGAGTAACTGGTTATGAAAATCGGCCAGCTTCTTTGTGTATGCTTATGTTTTCTATGCCTTTTGTTCGGTGGCTTTGATGGTGCACAAAACACAAAAGGTATTGTAAAGCATATGAACAACTAACCAACAGTCACAATTTGGGCTGCACGTAAAACAACAAAGCAACGTGCATTATCATGGTCTGTTCAATATAATTATAAAACAAAGCAGCTTTGTACAGTCTTTTTGAAAGTTTGTTGAGTTCCAAAACCAGTTAGTTCTATCATTTGTGGTTCTACATACTTTTCCATGCATAAGAATTCTGACTGTGATTTTAACAGAGTCTTTGTTGTCTGCTGCTGCGTAACTGCCTGTTTCCCCATCACTCATGTTGCTGACTTAGAGTTCTGCAAACTAAACAAAGATACCGTCAGTAAAACAAGTTTATTACATGTGTTGAAAGTTACACGTCCAAGAAAGGAAAATAACTTGATAAATACAATATGTAATAATTCCATTTTTCACGCATCTTCACTGTAAATGCTTGTCTCAGCTGCCTAAATGCTAGGAACAGTATTACATAACTGTGTTTCAAAAATTGAGCTACCTACACTACAAAATGTATAAAGTGATATAAAGTAATTGGCGAGACTGATTCAGGTGTAATTCCAAGGATCCCCTACTTAGAACATTTACAAGAGACTTCAATCCAGGGATAACTCAATTTTACCAAAAATAAATAAATATAATTGAAGTATGAATTGCACCATACCTCAAGTAGAGTTGTAAGTTGTTATGACAACTGGTTGATTTTAATATTCCAAATTTTGGCAATTTTCTACCCCCAACAACCAGTTTTTATAGGAGAGTGTAACCAAACAGACAGAATCTTGAGCAAGACTCAAACTAGATACTTTAAATTTAATGCTAAGGAGCAAGCAAGAACTCACACAAACAGTTTATTGCCAAAAGTAAAAATCCTACCAATTAAGGTACTAAAAATAAATTTGTTATCTTTTGTTCAACATTCAAATTTCATTCTGACCCCATCTAGCTTGTCTTATGCTCGGACTCCCATTAAGATGACAACAAGTTGCCTTCGGCATAGCTGTCAACTCACCTGCACTGAGCAGGTGTCACAAGTTTTCAAGCCTTATCACCCGCTCACCCACATGGTAGTTGAAATCACCCGGTTTTCCAATGTTTTCTAAATTAACCTACTAGATTTCTGAGGCAATCATTGGAAATTTCTGCATACAACTGAGAAACTTATGTGCTCTGTAAATCAGGACCAAAAAAAACATCACTGCTCACAGCCCTAAGGGTCTGAATGTTCACAAGATTTTTGAATTTCTGGGGTTGACAGAGCTCTATGCTTCAGTTGGTAAACATCATGAATGTTTCATGATGATGGGGATGCAATCTGTGGGCATCAAATGATCTTGGATAACTCAAAGCATGATTGTTTGTGTGGGTGCAAGTAATTACACAATTGATTCTAGACAATATCGAGTCACTCAAAAGTCAAGTGTATAGACTGTAACATAGTATAGATTGTGTATTCACTCTCCAAGTACCGAACATCACTACATACCATCATGTACATGTACAGCTTTCTCGAAAAAAATTACATGAGTGTAGATCTTAAGTCAATGATACTTTGTATGGGGAGGATAAATCACTTAGATCTGCCATGTGCAGTAGAAGTACAAGTTAATCCAATGCACTAAAATGAATGCAGGCGTAAATTTATTATATAATGTATCAAATTTATTAGATAAATTAAAAACATGATTTCATAAATTTGTGGATTTGAGTTCGTGTTCAAGTGAAGTTCATGTCCAATTTAAAACTAGGTAGTTTTTAGTCTAGCTGATCTTGCAAAAATATGAATCAGTAATAACACACTGATATAAATAAAACTCCTTTGTGAAAATTTTAAATCGATCTTAACTTTGGACTTTTGCTTGCCCAAAAAAATTAAAAAATTATTAATAATGAAGGGTTTCTAGATTGTCATCTCAGGAGAGATAAACTCACTCTTCCACTTCATATTCATCTTAACAACATAGAAATTTACACACGTCAACAAACAGCAAGATTCGACTCGATTTTGAAAGCTTTTGACACGTAAACGACATTCTCAAATGTTTATCATTAAACCAACCTTCGCCAAATTGTTTTCTTCTTTGTTGCCCTTCGAGCTTCGGATGTGACCTTCCACGGAGAGTTTCGCCTTACTACGAAAGGATCGGGGTCAGCTATGCAGTCCGACCGCAGCAAAACTAATTAAACGGAAATAAAACTAGGTATAGAAAGAACGGGGCCGGGGAATTCGCGGGTTGAGGGAAGGGGAAATGTAAAACACAAACACACTGATTCAGATCTTTCGGCAAAAAGGGAAAAACTTGGTGACAATAGAGTGCCACATTTACTTTTTTCTTATTGGTGCATTTGCTGTTAACTTTTATTACCCACAAACGCCCGCACGCAGCAACCTGACCACGTGGTACATATTTTATCCTAATTCAAAAAATGGCGGATGGAGTGGATGAAGATGTCGAGAAACAAAAAAATGACAGACGAAAAAGTAGGAATAGCTTTGAAGAACTGATATTCAAGTGCACTAGAAATCAGTGACTATCAGTATATAGTACAGTATTTTCATAGAAGAATGGTTTTACATTGTAGCCAACTGCTATTTTATATTAAAGTGACTACTGTCCAGGTCCGTGTTTGTAAATATTGCAGGTTTCCGTGAATCTACAAGAAAACAGAGTCAGTGTCGAAAACCAAGTGTCAAGACTCCAAAGAGAGAAGTGCTATTTCTTCCAGACGATGATGATGATGAGAAGGAAAATGATAGCGAACAGGGTGAAGACATAATTCGCCCAATGGGTAAGAGAATTTTTGTTGATGTGGAAGAGCCTGGGAACAAGGTTGTTGTGTGTGGGAGAGGGCGGGGAGGGGGGAGTTGTTGTTGTGTGTGTGTGGGAGGCTGGGGGTGATTTTTGGCTGCATTTTATTTTTAGCACCATTCCATGACATCTCATTTCTCCTTCAATATAACTATCTACATCATGATACAACTTAAAAGCTACTGTAATTTATAAACAACAGTACAGGGGCGCACTAGTGTGAAGAAACCAATTAATATCTTATCTTTGAGTTGCAAAAACTAGCACACTGAGTGAATATTATAATAGTTTTTAACATTAGAAAACGAGATGCATTTTTTCTAGCCAAGTGCTGTATTATATAATTTCCTTTTCTTTAAAATAATACCATATGGACAAAATAAAACAAGGATAGAAATTTGTATTTGGAAAGTTTTCAGAAATTTTTGGAAATCTTTGTTGTCAGAAAATTTTTCAGAAAGCTTTTGATGATTTCTGGTGGTCCAATAGGCATTTAGTTTTGTTTGAATTTACAAATGGATTACAAATGTATTTGTTACAGTGTTGAAACATAAAATTATGTGTCTTTATATAAAAGTGATAAAACTTCTCTTGACATTTAAACTTTCTGGCACCAAATAAATCCATGGTAGTTACCCTCCTTATGTAATTACCATTACCAGTAATGTTAAATTTGCTTTATTTGTGCCATTTTGTAAAATGATAAATACATATTTATGATTATTGTGAACTCCAAATCTTGCTTTAGTTCTGCAGGACGACACAGCAGTTGCAGGTCAGGAAGTGTTTGGGTTTAAAACTCCAAAGAGAGCTGGAAGTTTGGCACAAGCAGGTTTAGTTTAATTAGTATTAATTAGCTACACTACATGTCTGTCCCGTTGTTTGATTATTAACCTGCGAGCTGGCTTATTTTTTTGGGGGGAAAAAATGAGCGGCAGCTCGCAGGCTATATATGTGATTATCAAACATTAAAAGCAAATTTTAATTATAATTCATCAATATGTAAATATGGTATTGCAATTTTTGTTAACTAATAAAATCTTTGTTTTAAGTACATGTAACAGTACTATCTTATATACTAAATAAATGTGATTTATAATCTGATCACAGTATAAGTTATAAAGTATTAAATTAGTACTAGTGAAATTCTTGAAATACCTCAGTCAGTCAATACTTTCTTAATATACATATTTCGTTGGAGTCGTTAACAGTTTGAATTTGATTTTTAGTTATTATTCAGTAGCTGTGCTCACTTGGTGGGTGGCTC
>JAOBYE010718468.1:0-10693 GCA_025403585.1 Parazoanthus swiftii
ATTTTCCTGTATCACCCATAGCACCCTCTCATTTTCCTGTTTCACCCATAGCACCCTCTCATTTTCCTGTATCACCCATTGCATCCTCTCATTTTCCTGTATCACCCAAAGTACTCTCTCATTTTCCTGTATCACCCATAGCACCCTCTCGTTTTCCTGTATCACCCATAGCTTCCTCTCATTTTCCTGTTTCACCCATAGCTTCCTCTCATTTTCCTGTTTCACCCATAGCACCCTCTCATTTTCGTGTATCACCCTTTGCATCCTCTCATTTTCCTGTATCACCCAAAGTACCCCCTCATTTTCCTGTATCACCCATAGCACCCTCTCATTTTTCTGTATCACCCATAGCACCCTCTCATTTTTCTGTATCACCCAAAGTACCCTCTCATTTTTCTGTATCACCCAAAGTACCCTTTCATTTTCCTGTATCAACCTCTCACTTCTGTTATACATAATTATGTGACTTTTGACTTCAGACAAACAAAGTTTTCTTTCTCAAAGAACTTAGTTGTTAATGAAGAAGTATTAAGAAACAACATATTTTTTATGACCTTGCCTGAAGGGAAATGCCAAGTGCAAATTGTGTGGTTTTTCTTCCAGACAATAAGAATGGCAGGAATGTTTCCAATTGTTTTTTGTTTATATAAATTTGCTTATGTCAAAATGATGTGATTTCCTAGTACAGCGCTGTGTAGGTTATAAATGTACCTGAAACATATGATTTGAAGTTTGATTTGATTTTGTACTTTGATACTTTTAAAGTGCATGTTGTAGACTTGATCAGACATTTTAATTAATACAGTATTTTAAATATATTTAACCTTATAATTGTTTTGGCATAAAAAGAATTTACAGTCAGTCTGTCAGTCTGCACTGGTTTGAGTTTGCATGAGAGTAGTATTGTGTGCAGCAGGTCTTGAAAGCTTTTTCTCTCTGTTTTCAGGGGTATGATTTCTTAGAAAACTTTAATATCTAGAAGCTCTGACATTCCGACCCATTCCAGCCTTTGTCCGAACACTGACTCTCGCCTACTTTGTTTAAGACACATTCATCAATGTGTTTGATATTCAGATTTTAATGAAATTTTTAACTTTCAAATTTTAAAAATCTATTAATAGTGTACTCTAATATATGACACAGTTTTGGAATTTTTTTTTTTAAAAGGTTGGAGATGATTCATTTGGGCATCGGTATCTTGATAATTTCAAGCAAAATGGAGTAAATACAGGTGAGGAACAGGGAGGGCAAGTTTGTTTTTTCTGGGATGTCAACTGGAAGGATCCCAATGGTTTAACCTGGCTTGGATGTTTTTATTTGGAGCTAAAGCTTAGATACTAGCATAGGATGATCATAAACTAAAACATCAGCAGTGCCATACTTACATGTACTACTTATTAACTGAGGGTTTGGTCTGTACGCAAAATATCAGACTGAGGCCTTGCTGTACTGTCCAGTAATATATGTAAGCGAGGTCAGTGCATCAAGGCTGTAGTTTGAATGCTCTGCATTCCATTATGATAGGGATTGAACCTGGGACCTCCTGGTCAACAGTCAGTCAGATGTCTTACCAACTGTGCTAACATGAATGCTACTTTGAATTTTTGAATCAGTCAGTTTTAAAATTTTCTTTGTTTTATTTCAGATCATGTTACCATCACAAACCAAGCATCAACAGGTGTAGCTCCAATTGCAGTCAACACAGCTGGTATGTGATTTGACCTATCTGGGTGGGGGAGGGGGAGGGGGAGAGGGAGACACTCCTTATACCTAAACTTGATACATAATAAAATAAATTGTAGTCACAAATGGTTGTAGCACCCATAAATGTAATACCAACCATAAACGTAATACTAATCAACCATAAATGTAATACAAAAGCCCCTTTTCCCAGCATCAGTCACATGGCATGCTGGTGTCATCATCATCAACTAACTGTGTGTGCATCCCTTATATTTTGCTGTAAAGTTCTAAACAACCAACTGTTACATTTATTTGTTTAGTATTACATTTATGGTCAGTCTGAGTATTTACATTTATGATTAAAATGTATTACATTTATGGTTGGTATATATTACATTTATGGGTGCTACAAATGGCACCTTAAAAATTCCTTTATTTTTGATTAGAAAAATATGATACAGCTTCGGCTGCACTTCCTCTGCGTTTTTAAATTTGAATAATTTTCTTCGGAATATTTTTAAAAACAAAAAACGGCTTTTTGTTGTCTTACAAAGATCACTTGTAATGTCCAACAGATTACCTTAAAATGTTTCATCTAAAAAGTAAATACGTATAAACCGACTTCATAATCCGCCCCATTGGCCATGAATAAAAACTTTGTGTCGAGGCTGGTAAGACAGAAATACAGCAAATGTATGAGAACCTGGAAACCGATCTCGACATGAAGTTATTGTTTATGGCCAGTGGGGCGTCTTATGTATACGGCCTACCCAACAGGTAAGAAAAATGTAAAGTTAGAAACGATTCCGTGCATAGACTTCGACTTTTAAGCATTTCTTCTTCAATTATCGTTTCTCTTTCACACCACAGGTGAAAATGCTATCGTTATTGTCAGTGGTGCCAACGAACTCCTTTCTGAGGATGACGTCACAAAGGCCAAACCTTTAATCTCGTCTGCTGCAGTAATGGTTTGTCAGTTGGAAATTGACCCAGAAATCACACATCTAGCGCTGTCCCTCGCAAAAAGTGCAGGAAGTAAGTTCTGTCTTCTCTATCAGTGTTTTCATTGTTGGTGCTGACCATTAAGCTCCACAAAAGCTTTGAAACTGTCAGAGCGAGCGTCAGATGTCATGATACTGACCATCTTAGGGAGTTAGGTTTTCACTTTTTGTGTTTTTTAAAAAAATCGCTACAAATGCGCCTAAAACTACGAAACTTTTTTTCTTTGCGTTTCTTAGTCAAAAATTCGTTGGCAGTGTCATAATAATAATAATAATAATAATAATAGTAATAATAATAATAATAATGATGATGTTTATCCAGGGAGCCTACAACATAATTACAAAATTTATATAAATATAATACAGTAAATAACATATATGTAAATATAAGAAATAAATAGATAAAAAGTGTGATTACAAGTGTTTAAAAATCGCTAATGTGTTACTATCTCTTATGCTTTCGGGCAAAGTGTTCCATTCGGATGCTGCTAGGCTTTAGGAAGGCGATATAGTTATGTATGTCTCTATTTCTTGAGAAAATATTAAAGTCGAAATTTATAAGATTATTTACAATTCTATACATATAAATAAGGCGGTGCAATCTCATATTTTGTCAAATTGTAAAAAGAAGTCTGTGTGTGTGTGTGCGTGTGTTGGAGCGGGGGTGGGGTTGGGGTTAGGGATATGGTGCTAATGTCCCTCTCCCTAGTCCCTTTCCTCCCACGTTCCCTGCTGGTGTAAGATCTTTTTGGATACAACTCGTGTTTAGTGAAACTCTTTACTGTCGAACATAGGAAATATCGCAAGCACCTTACGCTTCTTTTAAAACAACAGTTGAAATCGTTTCTTGCTGTGAAGCTTTTAATTGTAAACACACGTACATGTACATACTGACTTTTTGATGTCCACTAGACTAGCAATGTAAATATGAAAATTTAATTCTTAACATGTTGTAATCCTTATGAATTGTATCTAATATCAGTAAAACATCTATCTAGACAAGACATCAGTACAAAATAATTTTAAGCATTTTTTAAAATCTTCGGATTATGATGTCTAGTGCACTTGTCGATGTATAATTTTCTCTTAATACACGTTCCTTATCTTTTTTGTTTTCATAGCCGTATTTGACTTGGATTTTTAGTTGCTGCTATTGTTCTTGCAGGCGCAAATTGTGAGTACGCGCGATTTTAGTGTGAATTGATCATTACCTCCAAGTGCAAATGAGTTGATGCGAGTAAACATCAGTTTTGACCTTCAAAACCTGTATCCACACCTTACAACCACTTGCGGTTATTGCCAACCGGACTCCTTTAGTTCCATGCTTCTTCGCAAGTCAAAACAAAAAAGAAAAACTTGCATAAAATTGTGCTCGTTTTGCACTGGTAAAAATTCCAATGCCTTTATTAAATAAGATATTATGCCGAACCAGAGCTTTATGTCTACAGCCTGAAAACGTGGGTCTTTCCACCTAAATTTTACAAAACGTTCATAACATTTTGTTCTTGTAGTCAAAACAATATTCAATCCAGCACCGGCCTCACCGTGGTTAGACTGCTACTACTACAAACTAAGCGATGTTTTCTGTGCCAACGAGACAGAGGTAAGGGTGCTCTGGTGCTCAGTAGAAGTATTATCATATAATCTTTATGTTGTGCCACTTAACTTCAGAAAATAGATGAAGCTTCTCGCCAGAGTACGGTAATTATAAAAGCTAGTTTGCACGGGAGGGTTCTGCCTTCTCGATACCAATGCCAACGCTGAAAATGAAAGATTCTCGTCGTTTTCAAGTATTACAATAAGTTGTTGTGATAAATATTTTTGCCAAGCTACTGTAATACATTATACTCTACGGGTCTCCACTACACTGGCTGTATAGCGCCTCGTTAAGGTACATTGATTTCCTTCAAGGCATTTGTACCCTGCAAAGACAAACCGTATAAAGTCTTGTAATACCCATGAGACCGGGGCTCATATAAGCACTGGATAGAAAATCTTCTACTTCAAACATTTGACCCATGACTTATTGACTCACGACTCATGACTCATAGAGTTCTTGACTCATAGAAAAGTTACACTCAAACCTTGTATATGTTAAAACTAAATCATAAAGTTTTCGATTATAAAGATGGTCTTCAGTCCGTATCTTTCTGGTACTGTTAATATAATCTTTATGATCGAAAACTTTGGGGATTCTTCAGACATATCTAAGTAATAAAACATTGTATGTAACTCCAACTTGTTAAGTTTCTAATGCAAATGGTTTTTCCAACCCTTAGGCTGAATTGTTAACGGGATTGTCGATAAACACCATTGAAGAAGCCAACAAGGCCGTGGAAATGTTGTTAGAGAGAGGCGCGCAGAACGTTGTTCTGACGTTAGGCGCCAAGGGAAGTGTAATTGGAACGCAAGAAAAACCAGTTCCCGAGCTTATACCCGTTACACCCTGCATTCCGGTTGATACGACAGTAAGTGGTGTGCTTTGCAGGCATAATCTAAATGCATACATACACACACACGCCAATTAGGGCGGCTGCTTTGCAGGCTATGAGATTTTGTTTAATTGAAATAGCTGGTCAAGAATACTAGTAATTTCCCAATTTATCCTTGGGGGGGGGGGCGGACGAAAGGGGAAGAGGATTAAGAATTGCCCTCCCCCGCCATACTCGTAATAAATTACTTGTCCCTAAAATGATAACGGGAACTTTTTTCCTTTGTTAACGCTTGCAGGGGGCCGGAGATGCGTTCATCGGTGCACTAGCTTTCTACATGGCAAAGTTTAAAGAACTTCCGTTTGCAGAAATAATTCGGCGATCGAATGAAATTGCTAGAACGTCTGTTTTAGGCCTGGGAACACAGACTAGCTACCCTAAAAAGAGCGAACTACCCAGTGATCTCTTCAGCCACAAAGTCAGAGAACGTTTGAAATCAACTTAGTTTGTCATTAAAATATAGACGATGGCCGTTTTCACATTAGAAAGACTATCAGACGGTAAGCTCGTCGCTGCCAACAACTCGTCTCAGTTTGCCACAGACGAAAGCGGAGCGGTAACCATGTTGGACGGAAAAGCCGTCCGACTAATTTTTTGTCCGCCTGAAGCGACATGTCAGTGTGTAAAAATGATCTGTCTTCTCATGTCAAAACGGCTAATTCAGAGAATCAGTGGATGTGTTTCTTTAGGCAGATTGGTGATGACGTCATTGTTTAGATATTGCCACACTGACATAATATATCAAAGTGTCCTTCATACTTCAGACACATTGAGTCGAACTCGAGAGAGCACGCAACTTGTATTCACTCGGAGCTTGGTATGTGGAATACCTTCATAAATATCAGTGACTGCGTTTTAAAAAGGTTTGACCTCACTGATTTATATTGCTGGAGGCAACTTGACCATACTTTGCAGTTTTCGGCGTTTTCAAAAGCTTGTTACTCCAAAAGTATTCAGAATATTGGGCTCAATACCAACTGTGTTGTGCTTTTTTTATTTTTGGACGCTTTTGTTTGAATCTTGCTTTATTATGTTAGTGAAAGTGTGCACAGTGACGCCAAATTGATATCTGCGAATTAGATGCAGGAACTTAACGACATCCTTGAGGAACACATTTCCAAGAAAAATAATTACCATATTATTGTGGGCCTTTTACTTACCTTGCAAGCAATGATTTGTAGCTCGGAAATTCTTGTAGGGTGTGTTTACAACAAACGGTTTGGAACTTAAAATACAGTGGAGTTGTTTTCAAAGCATCAGAATCTGTGCTTGCCAGTGGTCCGTTAAGATGGAAAGACCTTATTTTTGCAACAAGCGGTTGATTACTTTTTTTCGTGTTTCGTGAATATGAAGTTTTCATGAATGTTTACGTCATAAGGGACACGTATTCGGTATTACGTCGGGTGGGGGCTGGATGGGAGCTGGATGTGGCGGTAATAGGAAAACTAAAGCCTGGCTCACACTAGAGATGTAAACGGAGACGCAGATACAATGAAAAACTTGTAAATCGAGACGACGCATGTGCTGATGAGGGTACAAGAGAAAGGAAGGGAATTTTTTCTTCTTGCGCGCTCTTGCGTTTGCGAGTGTGAATATCCTTGTGTGAGTGTCCTTGTGTGAGTGTCCTTGTGTGAATGTCCTTGTGTGAATGTCCTCATGTGAAGAATAACCTTGTGTAAGTGTCCTTGTGTGAATATCCTTGTGTGAATGTCCTTGTGTGAATGTCCTTGTGTGAATGTCCTTGTGTGAATATCCTTCTGTAAATGTCCTTGTGTGAGTGTTCTTGTGTGAATGTCCTTGTGTGAGTGTCCTTATGTGAATGTCCTTGTGTGAGTATCCTTGTGTGAGTGTCCGTGTGTTAGTCCTTGTGTGAATGTCCTTGTGTGAATGTCCTTATGTGAAGAATAACCTTGTGTAAGTGTCCTTGTGTGAGTATCCTTGTGTGAATGTCCTTGTGTGAGTATCCTTGTGTGAATGTCCTTGTGTGAATGTCCTTGTGTGAGTGTTCTTGTGTGAGTGTCCTTGTGTGAGTGTCCTCGTGTGAGTGTCCTTGTGTGAATGTCCTTGTGTGAGTGTCCTTGTGTGAATATCCTTCTGTAAATGTCCTTGTGTGAATGTCCTTGTGTGAGTAACCTTGTGTGAATGTCCTTGTGTGAGTGTCCTTGTGTGAGTGTCCTTGTGTGAGTGTCCGTGTGTTAGTCCTTGTGTGAATGTCCATGTGTGAATGTCCTTATGTGAAGAATAACCTTGTGTAAGTGTCCTTGTGTGAGTGTCCTTGTGTGAATGTCCTTGTGTGAGTGTCCTTGTGTGAATGTCCTTGTGTGAGTGTCCTTGTGTGAATATAATATCCTTCTGTGAGTGTCCTTGTGTGAGTATCTTGTGTGAATGTCCTTGTGTGAATATCCTTGTGTGAATGTCCTTGTGTGAATGTCCTTGTGTGAGTGTCCTTGTGTGAATATCCTTCTGTGAGTGTCCTTGTGTGAGTGTCCTCGTGTGAGTGTTCTTGTGTGAATGTCCTTGTGTGAATATCCTTCTGTGAGTGTCCTTGTGTGAATGTCCTTATGTGAGTGTCCTTGTGTGAATGTCCTTGTGTGAGTGTCCTTGTGTGAATGTCCTTGCGTCTTGCGCAAGCCTAGTGTCACCGTGATTAATTTATTTTCTTTCTTTTTTTCCTTTCAAATGCTATCAACAGCACTGCGCATGTCCCATTTAGCGAGTGTAATATAGTCAGAACATTTAGGTTCAAGTATTCGAACGAGGTCAAAACCTTAAACCTGGTATACTTAATTGAGATAAGCATAAGTACAAGCATGTGAAATCTAAATTAAGAATGAAATGGCAAATGTCTTTTTCAAGTTTGTGACGAGATGGAGCAAGTTGGCACCAGCGTCTTAAAATCTCGTAAGTGTGAACCAGTCGTAGGCCACTGACCAACTGTTCTTTCTCACACTTTGGACAATCGATTAACACGGGTTAAGATTTAGACTCGTTTAAATAATTGGCTCTTATAGTATTTAAAATTATATTAGAACAAGACAAAATGAATTGTCGACCTTAAAATAGTCAATTTAGTTCCCTTGTGTCAAAAGAAACTTGTTAGTAGTATCAGTAGTTTCAAGGCGAAGTATAGAAATTTATTTATAAGAATCGATTAAATTATCATTACATTCAGATAGTTCACATACACAAGCTATAGCTGTGTTGTATTTGTGGAATATAGAGGAAGGAGATTATTGCTACTCTGGAAAAGTTATTACATTTTATTAATATATTGACCGCTGGAAATAGTAAACCGATGTTATTTTTTGGATCTTGAACCATTACTAATGTTTACTTTTTGTCTTGGGAGTCGGCTATTGAAGACAGTCGCTAAGAAAGGTCCTGTAAGTGGAAGCATGTTGTTTTAGCCAGGTTTGGGTTTATTTTCAGATCGGGATTTTTGCAGAGACAAGCATTGGGGATTCTATTTCTCTTTTGGTGCGTTGCCTACGCTGTAGATAATTTTTACTTTCATTTTTGTTGACTGTAAGATTTAGTTTGAAACTTAGTTTCTACAATAGATTTATCACCTCATTTCCTTTAAGGATGATACATTGTTTAACTAATCGACCATTTTCAAGTAGAACTGAAAAATTAAGATTTTTTGGTGTGAAATAGGACTTGATAGAAGTACATGCCGCTTGTTGTAACAGGGCAGCAAACAAAACTGTTGCCACACAGGTCTGCACGCGTGATAGTGGGTGGAATACTGTAAATGCCTGTTTATTATTTTGTACAGATGAAGCGAAATGAAGCAAGAAATATATAAATAGCTTGTTTTCAGTTATTTTCCTTATGTTAATAAAAAATAAAGTCGTGAGTTCCGGCTATTGCGGTCGTGTTGTGTGAGTTGTACAGTCAGCCGGGTAAAATACAGTTCTTTTGCAAAGTTCAGTTTAATCCTTTTTTTGGAAGCTTTCCATCTAAGCTTTCGTGGCTCATATTTCCAATTATATGGGGTGACATTTGTCATGGACTGACAGGTTACAATTCAAAACCAATTTCTTTTTGTGTTTGAATTTCAAGTCATTCGAAATGTATGTGTTCTGTTGTCTGAAAATTTCTCGAGGCTTTGCTACTGATATGTTACTAGTACTGTTCGAACTTCGTCTTCATTTTCAGTTTCGCGTATACATGTTATTTACATGTAATAGAATCAACCGCGTGTTCTTTATGTTTTAATGGCAACAAAACCAGGATATTTGCAAAGTTGAGTTTGTTATACAGTAACAAAAATTACGATAATACAAAAGAAATAAGTACAAAGATCACAATGATCGCGGATATATGTTAATTAACTAGTGAAGAAAGAGAATTATTAGCGATTACCACCAAGTATAGCTGGGTTAAGACTATATAAAAAGGCAATACAATATTTTTTGCAATAAGTGATCTACATGTTCATTTCGTAAGGGGTGTCTTAAAATCTTTCCATTGTCAAAGCTTTCAAGAGAGTTCAATTTGTAAGCATAATGCTTTTCTGTTTCTCGAGCATTTGTATACTTCTAGCGTAATTTTAACAATTGGGTAATATACTTTTCGTTTTGCAAGTAAATATATGTCTGGCAATAAGTACTAAGAAATTTGAAGTGTTACGAACCAGACCAAAGCCCGTAAGTTAAGTTACGTTAAATGTTGATCAGGTTTAAAGATTAAAACATTTTATTGGAGTACCACAAGCTATGTGGTTAACAATGATTTCGTTCAGAGACTGAACACAGAAAACTATTCCAGCTAAATAGCCTGTTTCAAGGAAAATGCAAAGTATTTCCTGGTAAACCACATATGTTTATTTCTCTTTTCCAGACAAATACACCGAGATCAGAAGCGTTTCCTGTTATTTGTATCATGTCGATGGACAGTTTATCTCGAAACGTCGTTCCTGTAATTCGCAATTATACAGTGTTTTTCTGTCAGAATTTCTTTTGTTTTTGAAAAACACAAAACCAACATTCAGTGATTCACCTTAACACAGAAATTTCATCTGAAATTTGAGTTGTAAAGCTGCCGACGGCATTTCTATTTCAATATTTGGGAATGTTGTTTACTTCTTCTAGGCCAGAACTATATTTGGCTCATGGTGAGCATTTGTTACATGTCATGCAATTCTTGTGAAACAAAATCTTTGTATATTTAGTAAAGGTCACTGAAAGGTTAAGAAAATAGACTCGGAGGTCTGCCATGTACACACATTTTTGCAAAGTGTATTGAAAAGTTTGTTATTTCCCTCAAATTGCTGATTATGTATTCCTTTTACTGCCAGGAACAAAAATCTCAAATTCTGGTTCAACAAATGGATGTCTAAAGGAAGTTCCCAAAGGATCTCACTGCTTATGACACGGCCGTAGCAAGCCTTGGAAAACTGGGGGGCACCGCCAAGAGCCAAAGGTGTGAGCCTTTCAGGGGGGTCCGGGGGCATGCTCCCCGGGGAAATTTTGAAAATTAGTTTGTCTAAAAACGTGTTTCCTGGGTTTTAAA
>JAOBYE010718490.1:0-10691 GCA_025403585.1 Parazoanthus swiftii
TAAAACTTTTTGATTGGTCGGGAAAGTGTGCACGCCTATGATTGTAGTTATACGCTTCTAGTCTTATGAGCTTCTGATGTGGTTTAATATATCTGCTGAGTGTAGTCCATTTCAGTGCTTAGTAGACTTATAAAAACCTGTGTGCGTGTACCTTCTTGGGAAATGGAAATCGGCATGTGTGTGCATTAGCTTGGTTCGTTGTTTGTGTAGTGCGTAAAATGTTGAGTGGGTGAAAGAAAGGGGGTTTGTATGTGAGTATAGTGAAGGTTAAGTGAAGCCGATAACTCAAGTGCGTGAAAGTGTAATGCACCTGTATCGTCAGATAGGGGAGTGTTCGGGTAAGCTTCATGTGTTTTACACTCCCTTTATAGCTAAACGGTGGAAGATTATAAAAACCGTAATGTGTTGTGGTTTGAAGGGAAAAAATAGGGGGAGGAGGGCTTCATCCAAACTGCGTATGTACTGTGTAATGCGTAGAAGTAAAACAACCGAATTCCTCAGTGAGATACCTTACATGGATGCTATACTAATGTCCTTACCTTAAAAGTTTTATCCTCTTCAGCAAAGTAACAAAAACCAAGTACGACAAAGTTTTCAGAAACTCTTAGAGCGATTTTCGTTTGTCCTTGAAATCAAAACACCCATCTAAAACGCAAACAGAACTCGAACGACATTTATTGGCTGTGCGAACAGAACGTCAGCAGGAGCGCGTGCTACTATGAACGTGGGGAACTTCTGATTGGCTTGACGAACTGAGCGCGTGCAAGCACGAACAACTGCGCCATCATTTCTGTTGTGCTCCTGTTCGAAGTTTTTATTTCACTGGACAAACCCACAGAGCGATAGAAATCCACGAAAGAGGTTGTTTTTGTAGCTTTCCTACCAATTGGTTGACGAAACAAAAAGCGAAAAATTTGACAACGCATTTTTCAAGGCCAAACGAAAGTCACAACTCTATTGTGGAGAACGTGCGCAGTTGAACGCAGTTCAAGACCGATAACAATTGACCGGCGCTGACCGGTGATCGCACACAATATAGCTCAGTGCTGCATATCCAATATTAAACATAAGGTTACGTTTCAGGTTGTCTCAATTTTCTGGTTCAACAAATTGTAAGCCTTATTTACCTACTACTGAACATTCCACAGTGCATGCAAGCGATTTATACATTTCGTTTGAAGGAAGACCGAACGTGACTTAAAGTCTTAACCGTGACCACTGGGCCATATGTCATTAATATGTCATAACGAGGTAGTTTCTCTTGACTCAAAGCAGAATCGACATTGAGAGGAACAAGTTCAACGTAAAACTTTGTCTGTAATAATCAAGTATACATCTTTGTTCAGATAACGGAGGTTTAATTGAAAAAAGCCGGACAATGTTTTTGTTACTGATGTCAGGTGCTTTAACACATAAGATCATTAAAATAATCTTGACATAGAACATGCAATCAATGTTTGTTTACGACTGTTTTTAAAGGCATTTTAGAATTGCTATACTCACCTTTCATTTTAAAAGGTGTTCACAGTAAAGGGAAATATTTTGATACGTTTTTGTGGACATCCAAAAAGTGGCCAAATGTGGATATTTGATGTTGAAATTCTCATCAAAGAAATATAGCAATTAACATACATCGAGGTTTACTCAATAGGTCTATCCATAAAAAAGATTTTAAACAGATTATAGCCAACAAGCTATTTGCTACTACTAGGACTTTTTGGCTGGGAATGATTTGTTGTGTTATTAGCATGTTCTTAAATTTGGGTATTTTTCAGTGTCCCGACTTTCTTATAAAAGCTTCATTTATACAACAATTTGGAAATGTTGTTTTAAGCTCTTGTCCCGGTTCTTGTTTAGTTAAATGGCTCATTTCGGTGAGCAATTTTTTCAAATTTTGGGAGCAGTTTCATATAGTTTTGGTATTCTTAAACATTCAAAGAATCTTTACTACAATTTTCTGAGTAGCACAATCTATATGGGCCAATCTTCCCTAGTAGTTTTGTTTTCCCAAAAGATTCCTTGTACAGATATTTTTTTGTTGCATATGCATGAGCGTCAAAGCGTAGCTGGAACATACATGTAAACAAATATAAATTTGACACTTGACCTTGTCGCGTCACTCACGCAAGGCTGAATTTGACGTGCCAACGCAGTTTTTCGGCAGTATTATTTCGATTTGAAATCACCACAATTTAAGGGGAACCGGAAACAAACTACAGCAGTTTACATACAATACATTGTACAAATATAACTCATTGCCTATATTACATCACACATGTCGAATATTCTGCCAGCTAATGCCCAAGCTACAAAAACTCCAAGTTAATATCGAAAGTTAACCTGATCGACAAAACTCGGTCAGGTTGTCGATGCAATCACTGCATTTCCTAATTACATTACAGTTTTTGTCTTGATTACATATTTTTCTCTTAGAAGTTTTTTAAACATTTATCAGAGCCACTTTACAATTTCTTACTATTTTTAGAAATCTTAGAAATTTTACGAACTTTTATCAAAGCCATTTTACAATTTCTTACAAATTTGTCTCTTTCAATATCTTATCTTCATACTTATGTATTTTGATATTTGAAAATACTTTTAACGTAATGTAACTTTATATTGTAATTTTTTATAGTCGAGCATGTTTAAGACGAGCCCTTGGCTTGGGAGACTGGGCGACCACTCCCTATGCCCTCGACTCTAAATACATATTGTATTGTATTTGAATGTTCGATTGAACGCAAGCATATAGCCTCGCTGTCGGTTGAACAGTGCTCGCTATAAAATAACCTACGACCTGGCTCATTTGCGCGCGATAAGGACGTCATTAATACTTGATAGTAGCTACAAGACTGAAAGAAAGCGGTTCTACTTACCTGAACTGTGAAGATCAAGAGAGCTTAGTTTGTTTTTGTTGAAAAACTGAAGAAACTGCGTCACATGTGGCTTTATGCTCCAACACCTTTGTTTTCAGTTCATCATCTTCATGGCTGCCAAGTGAAGCGAGACAAAAGCACCCGAATTTTCACGACGTATTTTAGGGCATATGTGATATGTACTTCCATAAAGATAAAGGCGAACAATTCTTCCGAGTCTTCGTAGCAACAAACTTTAGCGTTGTAATTTTTTAAAAAAACATTTAAGTAGAATTTAATTACTTTGAAACTGAAACTTTGTTACTTGTATATATCAACAGAACCTTGTCAAAGACTTTTTAGACTCGATGCTTGCGTCATCGGAAACCTAGTGTATCGAGGGAGGGACCAATGTCCAGTCTTACCTAATCCATTCTAGTTTAATCTAGCCCAGCATAGCCTCGCTTTGCCCAGCCTGGCCAAACCTGATCTTCTCTAATCCAGTCCAGTTTAGCCTAGTCTATCTGGTCACAATATATATGCAGTGAAAAAGGATTTAAAAATAAAAAAAGACGAGTTATTGGATAAAAAGGTCCTGCGTTTTCGAATAAGCTAGTATGCAATAACATCATGGGCTTAGGATAGTTTGTTTATAGCCTGCGAAAATGGCTAAATAAAAGTTTCTTAAACCTCTGTTGTATCTTGTTTCTCAGTTTATCAGCCTCTCTGTTTAGATCTTCCAGTTCTGATAACTATTACATTAATTACTCTCGCCTTAATATACACTTAATATACACAGTCAGGTCAGGCTAGCGCCTGCTACTGGTAACATGTAATCCAGTACAACCTGTAACTTGGACGGGTGGTCGGCGTCTAAACCGGCTCCCCCACCAGTTTCTGCTGGTGAGGAGGATGGCACGACATCCAGCAGGAATAAAAAAAAGACCTGTCGAAGGGCGGATGAGCTCACCTGAGCCAACGGCCATCGTGCACATCGCTATACATAAATGGCACCGGTGACAGCCGGCAACCGGTTCATCAATGGGGCTGAGACTCGTTTTTTTCTAATTGAGGCTTCAGGCCGGCCGGCTGCGCTCTTGTCCGTGGCAGTCACGTGCTCCTCATGGGACCTGGCTGTCGCAGCGGACAGGAAGGAGAGAGTGGGGAGAGGACTGCACAAGCTCTTTCCACTATATTTTGTGCAGGCTGACCCGCAGCCAAACTGAAAGCCCTGTGGCGATGGGCGAGAGTGACCGGGCGGATTGCAACAATCATCGTAGGATCTCGCTGCTTAGCATTGCTGGAAAAATTCTGGCGAAGATAATAAACAACAGAATCACAGGCCTGGCCGAAAGCCTTTAACCGGAGAGCCAGTGTGGCTACAGGACTAAGCGTGGCACCGTTGACATGATATTCGCAGTCCGACAGCTGCAAGAAAAATGTAGGAACAACACCAAGACCTTTACCTAATATTCGTGGATTTGACAAAGGCGTTTGACTCTGTAAGCCGTGATGGCCTATGGAAACTCCTGAAGCGGGCCGGTTGCCCCGACAAACTAGTGACCATACTGCGCTCTTTTCACGAGGGAATGCAGTGTAATCGACGGAAATCAGGAGTCTGCGCCCTTTGAAGTCAAGAACGGCGTCAAACAGGGTTGCGCTTTGGCACCAGTACTGTTTGGGATCATCATCGCCGCCATGATCCAGGACGCATATAAGAACTGCAACCTGCGTATTGGAGTAAGGTACCGGTACAATGGTGGGCAATTTAACCTGCGCCGCCCGAAGGCTTGTACCAAAGTGAGCCTTGCTTTGATTCGTGAGCTGTTGTTTGCCGACGATTGCGCCCTCGCCTGCCATTCTGAAGAGATTGCGCAGCAGCTGATGGACTGCTTTACTCGATCTGCGGTCCGTTTCGGCCTGAGCATCTCGGTCAAAAAAACAGAAGTGCTATTACAACCACGGCCCGGGACAACTCCGACAGTACTAGCAGTGAAGGTTGGCCAGACCAGGTTGAAGGCGGTGGACGAGTTCTGTTACTTAGGGGGCACAATTTCCAGCGACTGCTCGATCGATGCTGACATTACCAACCGGATTGCGAAAGCCTCAGCAACGTTTGGATGCCTATCACGCAGATTGTGGAACACCAGGGACGTGCATCTTTCCACAAAGCTGGCTGTATACAAAGCGGCAGTAATCCCAGTATTGCTGTACAACTGCGAGACCCGGACGGCGTATCGCAGGCAGATCAGGCAACTGGACAACTTTCACATGAGGTACCTACGTCGCATTGCAGGGATCAGCTGGGAAGAACGGTTGACGAATACCGAGGTGCTGGAAAGATACGGAACCCACGGTATTGAGGCCCATATCATTTAGGCGCGCCTGCGTTGGGCTGGGCAAGCGGCTAGGATGGACGAGACGAGCACACCGCGCATGCGTCTGTTCGGTGAACTCAAGCAGGGCACGCGGCATGTTGGTAGGCCCCTGAAGCAAGGACCAGGACCAGCTCAAAGCGGCGTTGAAAAGGTGCCGAATTCGACCAGATAACTTCGAGAGCCTAGCTGCGGACAGACTGACTTGGCGTGCAGTTTTCAGGAGAGCGGCGAATGAGTTCGAGCATTCCAGGGTGGAGGAGCTAAAGGAGAGGCGAAGAAGGCGGAAGGAGCGTATTGCTGCACCTGGTAGTTTTCCGTGCGACCGCAACATTGTTGCGCGGAAAATCGTCGTTGCAAGTTGACTCGTGTAACACGGCCTTTAGCAACAACAACAACTCTTTATTTGCACTCGGTGAGACAAACTTAACATAAACATCGATAAAAATATAGTTATGAGTGCTGCGACTCGAGCAGGTGCACAGGAACTAATCGACTGAGTTCGGAGTTCCATCAATTAATCAACTAGAAATCTGCAAGAAATTGGAGTAGAGGGAACAAAAATGATAAAACATTTAATACAGTTGTCAATGATCATGTAATTACGGTAACAATGTTATTCTTTTTTAAAGATAACACTTTCATTTAGATCTTTTAGCAGTTTTGTTTTACGATGATTAGCATGACTTGAATTCCAGACCACGGGTCTCTTGTACCTTAAACTCAGTTTGCTAAGTTTTGTACCTACAGAAGAAATATAATAAGATAATTTAGGTAGTAAACAAAGAGAGGAACACAAGAAAAACAAAGTCGCTTTATTATCAAAACTTTTCAAATACTTTGAGCATCTTTTAAAAATTTAAAGTTGAATACATAAACAAAAACAAAAAAAGTTTGAATAGAATCAATATTGTCCCTGGATACTTCTTCGATTCCAGATATACAATCGCAAATTACAGATGTAACTTCAAAAATCTTAAAAACAATAATGGAGCCCTTAGAGAAAGCCGTCGGACACACAACTTTTGCCGTTAAGCATCTGAGTTATCGAATTAACAAATACACAACAAATTAGATGTGTACGTGTTACTTAAAAGGCATTGGAGAATGATTTCCATTGGAAAGGCGTGTCACAAGTTTGATTTCAAATCTTATAAAAATTGGTAAAAACAACGGATTCCAAATACAAATTTGTTAACCTTTTAGAAAGTCAGTACTTTAATGATGATTGGCCGAATACCTTGCTGAACTACGTCCAGTTAAAGATAAACACCTCCGTTTTGTCCTGTGCATGACGTAATGATTACGTTCTATCTGTGGAGAAACGGGTTTTGTCGAAAAATGTTCTATAGGATGACAACATCCACCTCAACAAGCAAAAACAAAACCCTCCAGCAACACCACAAAATCCAACTCCACAACAAAATACCTCCGCTACTACAAAATCATGCTTCAAAAGTTATTCTCCGCGTGTTGACTGGCAGAATAGAGAGTAAAGCCAAACGTACCTCAGCAACGATCAGTTCGGCTTTCGGAAAAGTGTTGGCACAAGAGAGGCTAGTGCTACAATGAGATTACTGAGTGAACGATGCATAGACCACGAACAGGATGTATACGTGTGCTTTGTAGACTATAAAAAGGCCTTTGACAGAGTTAATTGGGTGAAACTCCTAGAAGTTCTAAAAGCTATCGGTGTTGACTGGCGTGATCGACGACTGATTGAGAGGTTATATATGGGCAAAGGGGCAAGAGTAAGGGTGAAAGACAGCTTAACAAATGCAGCAGTGATTGGTCGTGGCACAAGACAAGGATGCTCGCTTTCTCCTGTACTTTTTAACATATACGCTGAAGCTATGCTAAGAGATGCTTTAAGCGATGTGAACGAAGGTGTCCGCGTGGGAGGACGTCTTATTAAACAGTGCGATATGCAGACGGCCAGGCAACGTTAGCCAGCTCGGCTGAAGGACTTCAGCACATGATGGATAAAATGCAGGAAACTGCAGTAGAATATGGCATGAAGATCAACACAAAGAAGACAAAGGTAATGAAAATCAGCAAGAGACCTGGTGAGGAGTCTGTGGTCTTGCTTGAAGGTGAACAGTTAAATCAAGTGGCACACTTTAATTACCTTGGGAGCCTAGTTACAGAGGACGGGCACTGTAAGAAAGACATTTGATCGAGAATAGCCAGGGCAAAGAATGCGTTCTCAAATACTGGAAAGAACTCTTAACAAAATCTTTCAGCCTCGACCTAAAGAAAATAATTAAGACTGTCATCTGGAGCACACTGCTATATGGCGCCGAGTCATGGGCATTAAGAAGAGATGTTATACGAAGGTTAGAGAGCTGCGAAATGTGGCTTTGGAATAAGATCCTGAACATCCCCTGGTCAGACAAAGTGACTAACGATGAGGTACTTCGGCGTGTTGACGAAGAGAAGTCGATTATGTCAACCATTAAAAAGGGACAAAGAGCTTGGTTGGGACACACGTTGCGTAACGGCGATCTTCTACCCCTCGTGATTGAGGGAAGAGTGGAAGGAAGGAGGCCTCCTGGGAGACCCAGAACGGGAATACTGGACAAAATCAAGAATGGCAGCTCTTACAAATCTGTAAAGAGGAGAGCCATGGAGAGAAAACTTTAAGAATGGACCTGCCTTTGGGCAGAACACACACACACTACAAAATCCACCACAGTGCCAACTTCTTCCGGCGTTACAAACTCCAAAAACATTAAGCCTAATAATCTTACGAAACTTCACAATCTTGGAATATGATCAGTTCAATTGGAAACCATCTATTTGATGCCTATTGGATGTGAACTGCTCTTATTCAATTAGTTTTTAGATCGTATGGTGAGATTGTCCGTGTTGGCATAGTCCTGAGAAGAACTGTTGTCGGTGTTAGTGACTGACATTTCGACAACCTGTGCGGAAGTGATCGTCAGAGTCAAATGAGGAATAGTGTGTCAGTTGAACACTCTGCTGCGTATTTACTGATTGGTCAGTCAAGTTGTAGTGTGATAGATTGTTGCATGGACTCAAGTATTGTTTCGTGATTGGTTATTTTCGGTCCGTAAAGTAAGGTTGGCTCATCTTGTTCCGTTCTCTGTTTTTGGTTAGGTCGTGAATAAGTTGTTTGTAGGGCGCTGGTAAATGTTGAAATCTGTTGAGAGGTGTCCGTTTAAGTTCCTAAACCAGCTTTTCAGACTCATACGCTGAAAATAAACACCAACCCGGACGACCTCACCATACGACCTACTGTTACCCTTGGTTCAAACCGTTCACTGTTTCAATTAGTTTTTACGTGTCCAGTTGGTGATTCAACACACGAAAAAGTTTCTAGTAAAGTCTTCTCGATTGTGCCATCTTGAATAGCAGCAAGAATTGTTTGAAGTGACTTGTCAAGTGGAATCTGCCCGTGATTGAACGGAACTTTCAGTACATCACGAATAAAATGGTAAACTTTTCTGGTTCCTGAGTGCAAAAAGAAAAAAAATATTTTTGAGCTGACTTTTTGTTTGAATACTTTTGCAGGAAAATCAGCATTGTTAAAAACATATAGTCATTTATGCAATAATGGAGTCCCAACATTTTAAACCAGCCACATCAAAAAGCTTCAACATCCTGAGATGGATTATACAGCACAATGTTTTTTCTGCAAACGCGAAAGCCGCGTTCTTCCCACCTTTAATTTCTGTTAGTGAATTCCGGTTTTACCCTAAAACGGGGTTACACACCCAGCAAAAGGATTGGCTCGTACACATTCATAATACACACTGGGGCGTAATGTGTACGTTATCTAATAGTGATATACTCGTTGATAAATAACATTGGCGTATGTATTGTCAAATAATCAAACAAGTAAGGGCCTTGGAAAAATTTCTTGACACCTCTTATTCTGTCGATAAAATATAGTTTACGAAGGACCATAGTTTGTTAATTTCTTCTTAAGGTACAATTAAAAAAACACTATAAAAGTTTATAGTAAGCAAACATCAAAACAGAAAGCCAAACCTACAAAATTATGTTGAAAAAAGTATGTGAGAAACTCAGGTTAAGAACTCTTACCCATTCCTAATTTATTGCCTGTCTTTGCTTCACCTTCCTTCATCTCTTTCATCATTGCATTGACATTCTGCATCAGATCGGTCATCATTTTTTCAGACTGAGCATCTAAAGCCAGACTTGCTGCCACTTTCTCTGGATCAAGTACAAACTCATACCATGGTGGCGATAGGACAGCTTTCATTGCCGTCGGATTCCTAGCACCAAACTCTTTCAGTTTCTTGTCTACACACATGGAAAGGTAACGAAGGTCAACCGCCTGGGTAACCAGGCAAAGGTGATTGGCAAGCATCATTTGTAGCACTTCAAGGGCTTCCTCTGTCTTGCGCACACTCAGCAGACACATGGAGTTAACCGACTGATTGTTCAGTTCTGCACTCACGACGTGGTTTGTGACCGGATTCGTGAGCAGATCCAGTTCGGATATGTAAGAGCTCATGGCAATATCGGCTCCTATAGCGAAGAAATCTTTTAAGGTTAGGCTGTTTTTTGTATCAGATACTACTGAAGCACCAAAACACACACACCAAAACAACTGACATTAACTTTGCATTAGCAAGGAAGTTCGGATTTTAGTGTCAAAATCAAAGAAGGAGGGAGAAGGAGACATACCTTCCTAGAAAGAGTAAGTGTATTGCTAAAGCATTCATCTAGCTGCTTAAATGAACACTTTGATTGGATAATCAGACAGAAACAAACACAAAAACCCACACTTCGTAAAACAACCTTACGATCCGGAAACAAAACAGCTCGTTTCCGGCTGTTTTAGCAATAAGAGAAAATAGATGCTCTTAGCAACTACGCAATTACTGAATCAAAATCACGCACCAAGATCCATTGTCAAAAGTTTCCCCCTAGACTGTTTCCTTATTCAAATAGGATTCCGTGCCGATACACAAGTCAATCGTTGCGTTACAGTCTAAACAGGTACAGTTTTCCACGGAACAAAATCCTATCCAATATGTGACATTTCATTTTCGAAAGCGTTGCGTCTTACGTTCAAAAAAAAATGCGTATCAGAAAAATCGATTCATTTCCGACTGTAAGCAAAAGACCTATACACACTATGGTTTTCACAGAGGCTCTTTTAAAACAAAGTAAATCGACAAACTGCCCCAGCATTCCTAAATTCTTTAGTTTGTGGGATTAAATCTATTGAATATAAGAAAGATGAATATTTTTTCCGTGCTTTTGTGAAGAGCAAGTATTCTCATGAAAACATTGTTTCACCAACCTTTGAAACCACAGTCAAGATTAGGCGAGCTTCCACTCATGTTTGGAGGTAGTCCGCTGTTCAGCAGATGGTTCACCATTTCAGAGAACTGAGCAAACAACAACTTGCCACACATCTGGAGCGCTTGCCGCGTCTGGTCCATGGTAACCGAGATACTGGCTC
>JAOBYE010718512.1:0-10690 GCA_025403585.1 Parazoanthus swiftii
TATTATTATTATTATTATTATTATTATTACTATTATTATTATTATTATTATTATTATTATTATTATTATTATTATTAAGTATAACATTGGAGACTATAAGCTTTGCCATGCATTTACAGTAAAAAGGCTTCTACATTTTATTGCTAATTTCAGTATCCGTAAATGTTTGTTAGTTATTAGAATCCGGAAGAAATGGTGGTTTTTGTTTTTCTATGAATTACTATTGCGACTTTTGACGGGTAACTTTGGCAAGATTTAATGACTCTTTTAGTGAACAATTGGAGAAAAAGTTCCAAACAATCCGAAAATACATTAAAATATAATAATAACTAACAAACACAAAGTACACATATTAAATTAATTCGTACAATATTTTCAGTTCTAAAATGTCATTACCATTTGTTCATATTCCTTTACCTGCTTGTACGTGTTGTAATTTCTGACGTCATTAGTTTGAAAATCTTTCGAGAAATTTAATTTGTGCTTGTATTTAACTGACTTCTACCTTGTTTACATGGAGCCTGCGAGCTTAATCGCCACATGGAGCCAAATTCTCACAATCACGACCACCTTGTCCCCCCCCTCCCCCAATACAGTATTTCGTCTGAGAATAAACCTCCTCGATAAGAGGGTTAATTTAAATACGGACAAAAGAATATTAAATAGCCACCAATTATGAAAAGGAATACACTTCAGGTAAAACAGATCCCTTAAATCCACATAGAGTCTCTTTGAGAGCTTGAACAATACTCTATAAAGACCGAAACTTGAAATTTAATTTAAAATTTCACACAGATTTCTGGGTACCACGTGAACAATCCCTACGAAGTTGCTGAAACTAACTCACCTTCTGTAGCCTCCAGGCGGACCTCCGTCTCCCGTCGCGACTGAGCCGTTAAGGATCATAGTGGATCTCCGCGACGGCGTTTGGTCAGCCGGAAAGCTATCCGCATTCTCTGTGCTCATGTCATCACTGGGTCGCGCGGACTGCGATACGAGCACGTTAGCCGCGCCAACCAAAGCTCTGCGGGCTTTCTTTGGTAACTTGAGCCGGGCTTGCGCATGCGCATAGTACAGGGAGAAGTTGCTGCCAATGATGGAGATTGGAAGCGCGGTTATAATGACGGAGCAAGCGGCACAGAACGCCCCGAATATCTTCCCCAGTGTTGTTTTGGGTACAATATCTCCATAACCAACGGTTGTGATGGTAACCATTGCCCACCAGAACGCTTCTGGTATTGATTTGAATTGATTGTTTTTGGTTTTCTCTGTTTGGTAAACAATACTGGCAAATATTACAACTGGAATCATGATCAGCAAAACCAGAAGAAACAGTTCTCGCATACTTGCTACCAGTGTGTGCTTCAAGATTTGAAGGCCCAGATTAAGTTTGAAGAATCGAAACAAACGGAAAAGTCTGATTAAAGCCAACACATCGATTACACTTTTTTCGATATCTGGAATCAAATCCAAATAAAACGGCAAAATAGCCAGAAAATCAACCCAATTCATTGGTTGAACAAAAAACTCTCGTTTATTTGGACTGGATGCAAAACGAAGACCGAACTCAAACGTAAACCATACGCCACAAATGTATTCCACGTAAGAGAAAATTTCCTTATGGTTACTAACTGCTTCAAGGGTTTTGAAGCAGTATGCGGACACTGACAGAACAATGAATGTCATTGATACGGCCACCATTATCTGTAAAAGAAAAGAAAAAGATAAATCAAATTAATCGATTATATCAATCGAATATTCGCAATAGTTGGCCCTTGCAGTCGATTAGATTTTGGTAGAAGATGATGCCATGTATATAAAAGCCTATGAAAACGATACCATTCCCGGTGCAGAGACATTATCGCCGACGCATTTAACCGATCGAGTACGATGGCCTAAGATGACCAACCAAACCAAGTTATTCGCCCATTGAGGCAACAATGCTCAAAAAGAGCCAATCTTTGTTTGCATCAGTTTCTGTGCTCAGTAAACGGGCATTATAATTTTCAATGAATTTTAACTTTGTCAGTCGATTGCGAGTGGCTTTATATATTTGTACGTTCGATTGGGCCGTGAGTAAAACAGCCAATTTTTTATTACATCAATGTCAAAAATAGATGTTCTCAATAGACGTGCATTTGATTATTCATTAAATGTGATTTTTCCAGTTAATTGTGGTGGTTTTGCTGTTTATGTATCTGTTCGTTCGATTGAGCCAGGAGTATTAAAAGAGTTAATCTTTGTTTACATCAATGCTTGTGCTCAATAGATTGGCATCAGGATAACTATAAACTTTGTCAGTCGATTGAAAATGGCTTCGCTGTGTTCGATTGAGCCGTGCCTGGTGAGTAAAAGAGCCAATCTTTGTTTACATCACTGCATTTGCTCAACCGACGGTTATTAGATTAAATGTAAACTTTATCAGACGGGAATTAGGGCTCGACAAACAAAGTTTCCTCTACTCCCCTGTTTCATTTCTATGAACTGAAACAATACCTTGAACTTTGCTGTAGTTTTACTTGTTACATTTTGACCTTAACAGTTAGTAACTCGTAGCACTTCCATTAGCAATATTAACTTCTAGTAACCTAAATCGTATTTTATACTTATATATAATCTTAGTTAGTTATTGACTTGTCTTGATTAAAAACCTGTGTGCTGATACAGCTATTTAAAAAAATATCATCGTCAATAGCAGACACTGGAACCAAAAGAACTTTGGGAAAGTTAATGATGGAAGTGAACATTAATTGTGTTACAATGAACCTACACTCTACATTATTCAATTCATTGAACACCCAAAGTTCCTTTCGGTACTAGTATCGACTATTGAGTATGACAACCTTTTTTGAAATAGCTTTATACACACGTGTTGTAGTCGCTCCTGTTAGTCACTCTAAACCTTGTCGATACTGTAACATGGAACAGTAAAACAACAAATTTTAGCACAATTTAGAAACGATGACGACGTCTACATGGTGTTTAACCACTTTTGTGTCTTTAAGCTACAGCTTATGGTAGTTGTTCAAAACGCTAGCATTTTTAATTCCGAAAACCCAAAGGGGGTAGGGGTAGTCAGCTGCTGTTTATTCGAGAGTTAACTAATCTTAAAAAATTGAAACATCTTTACTTCCAGCTTGTATATGGAAAGACTAGTTGTAGCTTGAGAAAGTGTGTAAAGTTGATGGAAATACAATGAATTTAATAACAATAACAATAGTACAATCATGTTTATGTACCGCCATTTTTTTGCTTAATCTCATAACTTCGCGCATCAAATGCGCTCAAATTGTTGCTAAATGGGGAACACAAGCTAAACTACATTAAAGAGACGATATTTACTTATTGAATATGGCGCATTTCAAAGTGATCTACTGACAATGAAATATCAACTTGCAGTCTTATTTAAACTTGATATTGAAAGCCTAAATTATATATTCACGTTGTCGTCACTTTTCGGTTTCGATAACCTACCACTTATATTATTTGAGATAACAGAGAACAAAAATGCAGATATAAGATTAAACCGTTACTGCAGATGGAAACGGCCTCAAATAATTATGTAAATTCTAAATTTTTTCAATAGTAAATATTGGATATGAAAGGAGCGGTTTATCTCAGTTCAACAAAAACTTGTTTTTGTTCGAGAATTAGCCTTTGAATATATCCGCCCCATCTTGAAAACATTTAAATGTATTTTCATTCGCATAAACAGATTTTTAAAAAAGAACGATTTACTTCAGACTCGGCAACAAAAATTGATTTTTTCTAGTTTTCAAGCCTTTTTCATGTGTTTTTACGCGCGTAAAAATGCCAAATAATAATTCTTGAGAGCAGCTGCAAGTTGAAATAAATTTGAAGTAGCATAGCAACTTCTAAATTATTGATGGACGAAAGACTGCCAGGAGATCCACTGAAAAGGCGACTACCGCAGTCAGGTGCGGAACCAAAGCTACCAGGATTCTAATATGATTAAAGCGATTCTTCCTAGGATTTCACATCTAGGAGCAAATTAGTTTCACTATCTCCATCACAAAATCCGATTACTCGGACACAACTAAATTACTTCATATTACAGACCTCAAATCAATTATTTGCCGCAAAAATATTTTCCAATGAGCTTTCAATTAGCTAACAAAAAAGTCAGTAAGTATCATTTTCATTAGAAAAGTACCCAAAGGTTAACAACTATGAAGTCTCGACGCTATGTTTCATTTCTTCTGTTGTCAAAGTATCACACAAGTGTAGTTGAAGTAGATTTAATTATAATTACCGTTAATACAAACTAAAATTTTGTTTCGAATAGCATTTACTTCGGATATAGTACCGGTCTCTTTCAAAATTCGATTCTTGATTATATTTTGCCTGTAATTGTTTTCTACGATAAATTCGTTTAACATTTTGGGGATCAGCAAATCTTAACTCAAAATTGTTCAAATTTAACTAACGCCTATTTACCGCTTCGCTTTAAAACTTGCGGTGCTAGAATTTGAAATGGTAGTAAGAAAACTTCAATTTATTACACAATTATGCAATTGCATACACGCTCGTCAACCATTACTGTTTTTTACACCATTTATTTCACACATTTGTGCTACTTTCTACTCTGTAATTTCTCTCAACGCTCTAAAACGTGCTTATATTTTGAGAGAAGAGGGACAATTGCTAAACCACCTTTTTACTTCATTTTGAAAGAAAAAATGCTGTCAGTGTCACCTTAAAGAGGTTTATAAAGTTGATTTGAATACGTTGCCATACCAACAGTACACACCGATGTCGAAGCGATAGCGGGTGCATTTTCTAATCTAATCTAAACTAAACGGGTATTTGAAAATAATGATACTTTTTTAGCGTTAGGAACATTTGAGATCGCTGCGAGGAAGTTTAACTATCATCTCGTCAAATAACGCTTGGCCTGTGGGCGGTTTATGTCTACTGCGATACAGGATCAGTTAAAGCCTCTGCGTTTCTTGAAAAGCGTTATCCAATTAACCTAACTCGTTTCTGACCGTAAAATATTTTGTTCAGCAGTAGTGAAGGGCGCATTTCATCCAAAAGCTCCACAATATATTGTTTGTGGAACGATACAGTTCCGGTCTAAACAGACTGGTCATGTATACATTCCACATACGGTGAAAAAATCAACTTTGCAAGCTGACATCGTATTAAAAGGAACGTTTTAGACTTTCTCGTTTTTGTGACAAAACAGCCTATACCAAAAATGTCATTCTTACACCACACACACCTGAATTGATTTTGCTGTTCCGCGTTCACTTCCAAAATCAGGTGTTAAACATATGCTATTATGCCTTGTGGTTGCGAATAGGTCAAAATATTCTTAATAATGTGTGCTAAAAGAAAGGGTTGTCTCCACTTTTTGACAGCATATTTCATCGATTTCGTGTCTCCCGTATTATTTTACAATGTGAAGTTATAGTAAGTTGAAACTCTAAAACAAACTACGCTTTCTGTGTATAAACAGTATTACCGTACTTGACAACCCGCAATTATTACAAAATTTTTTTTATCAAATCTAGAATTGAAACAACATTTAAAAACGTTCTCATTTTCGTGACCTTCATGGTTAGTTGTGTTGCGTGGGATTACCTCTGCGGATTAGGGCCAAACTTAACAGTTTTCGATGTCCGATCAAATCGAAAAACGTAAACTGTAGAGACGAGAGAAGATTCGTGGCACAAGAAGTGTTGACTAAGTTTTGAATTTTAACTAGCAACTTATTAGAAACCCCTTGGCGACATGCATTTGTGCTAAGTCAAGTCCATGCCACCTGATTTAACAGATAAAGAAATAGAAATTTCAAGAAAAACATTCTTAACTCGAGCTTAAACTTAAAGCCATAACGGTAACGTTTTGATTTGACTTTTGAAAATTTCCCGGCCGATTATCAAAAATAATATTAAAAGCGGCCAAAACAATCATACTGCAATTCTCTTTCATTGAAAATGAAATTTAATAGTCGTCTTAAAATGTGGGTCGAATTTACCGTGGTTGCTGTTTTGCATTTTAAAATACTCTTGTTTTTTATACGTTCGATTGTCTGCGACAGAGGCCGTTTTCTTCCGATGATGGATGTTATTCTCATTTTGTGGTCGAATTAAACGTCACATTTACAAAATTACAGCCCCGAAATGGTCATATATCCATCTGTTTTGATCGCGCGCCAGACAAATCATGAATTGTAAATTATGAAATGACTCATGGAACTTTTCCAATAAATAAAATGTTGCCAGGTAGATGCAAATTCATAATTTTCCTAACTTTAAGTCGACCGAATGCTTTGGCGCGCGAGCTTACCTTCGCCATTTTTGATGATCGAAAGTCCTCCATTATTGACCATATTTTTGGCCGGTATTTTTGCCAATATGAAGATGCATTTGCTGCTTCGTACATGTCGTCATCGTAGCCAGCTTCTTCATCAGACATATCAGCACCTTCAAAAACCTTTAAGTTCTCCTGTGCTTCGCGGTGCTGAGTATAGTTCGCCCAACAACAGGGCTCCATTTGCTTTTCATCGATTCCCCAAAATCCGAGTTCTTCCTCAAACAGAGGACCACAGACGTCATTTGGAGTGTGAAGTTTACCAGTGCGGTAATAATTTATAATTTGGGCAAAAACTCCCGGGTGTCGATCAAAGAAAAATTCCTGCTTATCGGGGTTAAAGTCAGGATTGTTAGCTGTGTTTTCCGTGCACCACGCCAAGCGGGTATCAGGAAAATTTCGAAGTGTGCTTCTGAATGTTTCGTGCCTAACTCCGCCACAATTGATAACAATTCTATCCCTTCCACTACCAGTTCCGTTTCCGTCAATTTCATTCATGTTTTAAAAGATCGCCTTTCCATCCATGTTTCATTCGTCAACGATATTTTTCTCTTTGAATAAAGAAAGATATTAATTTTGTTTTTGTTGCCTATATGATACTCTCGTGCAGCGTATGATCCTGTATTCGTTTAGCGGATGAAACCAAACCACATACAAACCACTTTCTCCAAGAAGCAATCACTTTCACGATAGTTATTCTCGCCTTCAACAAACACAGATCCGCGACATTTTCTACCTGGACTACGAAACGAGAAACCAGTAGTTTCAAGGAGAAACTCTTGTTGATTTTTCTGTGCTTGGCAGGTTACTCCAACTGAGAGCTTGGCGCAAAATTTAATGTCTGTGTTTTGTTAGCGTTGCCGAGGCGAACACAAAATATCCATTCAATGGATAGGGTGAATAATTTGTGTAATATTACAAAACCTTCAGCTGTGTGTGTATCCTGCACCTGCTAGGTTTATGAATATTCACCAGGATGGAATATGATTGGCAATTAAAGAAAGAATTGAATTGCGTATTCAACTTTACGTTCTCAGTCATTTTACGTGAATGAGGCAGTGCCAAGGTCTATCGCTCTTGACAATTAGTCATCACACACGGCTTTCGAGTCGCAGATGTATAGCTCACTTCACAGCACTGTTTTGATGATGCTGAAAGCGTTAGACTCTACAGGTACACTTTATGCGAGAACAGATCAGCACAATACAGGCAAATGTGTAAATTAAAGTAGGAAATGTGCCACTAAATTTTTATTTCTTCTTCAACGATCCGTTTTGTTACAGAAGCTGGCTCGATGAATGTTTCTTCCTTCTGCAGGATAAGGTTACAAAACCCGGTTTGATAAAAGAAGAACTTTTGAGTTTGTCTGAACAAAACAAGTAGCCTTGTTTTAAATGAGGTTCTTTTTAGGATCACAAAGCGGTCGGATAAAGGACATTACTGCAGAGCAAATCCCAATTGCTTTGAGTTTGGCAGGCTATGACGTTCCTGACGTCATTTTGACGCATTTACAAAACACATCTAACTGAAGCAGTACTTTAATCAGATCAGAACAAAATCTCGTGTTTAGTTCTGGCTTGATGTTTTTCAAAGATTGCAAAGTTCTCAGATCATAATCAACTTACGACTGTACTGAGTTGAGTTTCATTTACTTGTCATTAGATCTGGTGCGACAAAGTCTTCGCAAGAACCACTGTTTCTCCTCAAAACTATTTCCTGTCAGGCATTTATCAAAAATAAATGTTCATGAAAAACGCGCTCAACTGTTCTTTGTGAGATAAAAATGACAACTTAAGTTCTGTGGGTAAAGCTGTGAGGCCTTATTTCGTGCGAAACTATCCGTTATCACCGATCACGGACACAGTCGAACTCAACCATACCGCAAACCTGTTCATCGTTTTTTTCAGTAACAATTCAGTGCGGTGCTAGGGAAAAGATGGAATTCAATTCGCAATGAACGTGTTTTTAGAAAAGCTAAACTTTCTTAAAAACAGCTGGCCGAGTTTATCAAAAGAAAATGGAAAGCAACTTTGAAAGCGAGGAGGTCGCATAAAGTCTACCAAGTGGGAGTATAGTTTTACCGGCGTCCATTGGCTAAGCTGTTTTGTAAGTTTTATTGTACGATAATACAAACTTTAAAAAAGCTGCTTTCCTTTTTAGTTGTTAGACTATTTTTCCTGTGATGCAGTCTTTTTTTGTGGTAATATATGATGTGCCAAACCTTAATCGCCAGATGCCTTTGATTATAAAAAATGACAATAAGTTGTATATCATTATTATCATTATTATCACAAAACGTTTGGATGAAAGTCTTTTTGAGATGAAATTGCGCTTTTGCAACACTCTCTGCTCGGTGAAGAGGTTGTCTATAAAGTGACATTGTTCGCAAGACTTTGTGCAACTTTTACATCTGAGTGCATGCCATTTTAGCAAGGACGTTGATATGGCAACTGACGTAGGAGCTATAATGGCATATTGAAATAAAATGACTACATTTCAAAACAAACTTTTGAACAGAGGTTAATTCTTTTATTCACCGCCTCCTTTATAATTTAAGTTTGGAAAATTCGTTAGCAGAACAGTGTCCATATTTATCGGGAAGACAGTGTTTATGAATTCATCTGTCAAATTTGTGTTTGCCGGTAGATAAGTATTTTGTTGATAGCATCAGGCGAGCAAATTATCGGCCCAAAAGACAAAAAAACACGCGTTCGAAATGGTTTGACGCAATAAGTCAAGGTGCGCCAAAGAGACAAACTTACTCCATATACACGTATTTTCTGTTATACACCAACTGGACCTTTGTGACTGTCGAGTCAGATTTTAGTTTTCTGCGGCATTTAGAGTTTAGTTTTATGCTCGCATACGGCGTAATAATATTTGATATGTGATAAACTGAACATTGACATTAACAATTTGTTTTTGAAACTGCCAGAATTGGAATGTTTTCCTCTGAATGTTTAGCATTTGTTTCGCGAACTGGAGGCGACTAGCGGATGATATTTACCAAGCCGTGAAGCGAGGTAAATATCGATTTTAGGGGAGAGATGAAATGTAACTAGTGGAAAGCAAGTTTATTCAAAACAATAACTTCGTTGGTCATGAAAAAAGCGAGGGCAGTGAACACATTGGAAGACTGGGGAAGGAAAAGGTGAGCGCGCGGGGATCTTTGGGAAGGTGGAAGGAACAGAGGGGAACGTGCTGTTTCTAGCGAGAATTCAGGGTTTCCTGCAAATGCCATGATACAGCATGCTACTCTGGTTCCATTCTAGCCATCGAAGAATATCGTAAAAATTTGACGTTATGCGGTAAGTGTGCGTGTTTTTGGACCATTGTCCCCGAACGTTCTTTACTACTTGACATTTTGTTTGCCGCCATTTTGGTTTCACAAGCAGGAAGACTAGCAAATACTTAAAATACTAAGTAAACTTTATTTCTGGTCCGATCGCGCAGTGTAACTGATAGAAATGTCACAAACTATAAGAGGAAGAGCTAGGATGAACTATATTCCCGGGAATTCATGAGTGGAACCCGAAGATCTACGACAGCTTTGGCCTACTATCAACTATGGTGAATTGAACTGTTTTCATTTTCAGTACATATGGATGGCTAGTAGTTACAAATGTAACAGTAGTTTTAACCGATTTTATACATTGTCCAATGAGATCAACTACTCTGCTTAATATCTATTTTTAAGTCAGCTAAGTTGTTAAACTGTCCCTTGCAGAGATAATCTAAAGTAGTATAAACAATTGTAATCCCATAAGCTTTTAACAAGTGGAAGACTGAAGCTAAATGAAGCATTTTGAAACACGATATTCGAAGGAAAGTTTTCTGTTCCTTCCCATTACTTCCCTCTTCTCGAAGCCTCTGCGAAGGAGAGAGGCTTCGGACCGTGTTACCTCGACCAAAATATTCGGGAGCCACGAGAGAGGCTCGGAAATCTGAAGTGGCATGCGTCGACTCATTCAAGGCACTTCGGGAAACGTAAAACAGGCGAGAAACTGTTTTCAATTCACTGACACGGCTGCAAAACGAGACGCCATTTTGTCTCGACTCATGCCCGAAAAAGCCGGAGGTGAGTATTACTTGGTTACCCGAGTCTGAGTAGTCGTTCAAAGCGCGCGAAAAACATTTATTGGTTTGGTTTATACTAAGTAATAATGAACACGACGTTAAAAAACTTTTCCTTGACGTCAGAAGTCAGATTTCGTTGTTTGCGTTTGCGCTTTAAGAGCCGGTTTCCGTAAATTTCGAGAGTAGCGCGACACTCGCGAAATTTTCAAATTTTTGATATTTTACCCAAACAACGCCTATGGTGAGTTATTTTCAAAAATAGCATTCAAAGGTT
>JAOBYE010718523.1:0-10688 GCA_025403585.1 Parazoanthus swiftii
TAGTAGTAGTAGTAGTAGTAGTAGTAGTAGTAGTAGTAGTAGTAGTAGTAGTAGTATAGTAGTAGTAGTAGTAGTAGGGGAGTGGATTAGGGGGCGAGGGGATGAACCAGCAAAAAGAGCAGAACGTCGAAGGCGGTTCGTTCGTCTTGTAGAACTAACTCACCTACCTTGCACTGTCTTTCATTACAATATATTATGTTACTGTTCACTTACAACCGGTCGTTACTTTTTACTCCCAATAACTGACCAACCGTCGGAGTTAATAAAAAAGTCATATCTCAGTTTGTTCATTATAAACCACGTTGGATATGGCATCTCGTTTAATTTAATATTAAACCGCGAGACGAAGAGTGGAACGAACCAGGAGAAAGTACTCTTTTACTTTACGAGCGTACAGTCACCCCTCAGATTGAGAAAGACCTTTTTGTTTTCTTATTAAACAACAGAGGGAGTCGAGAAATGAAATGTTCTTGCTGATGGAGAAAGAAATCTATCCTTTTTTAAAAATTAAAACTCTGATTATCCATACCTGTTCCATACACTTGAATTTGTGGCGCTCCGAGCTCATGTTTTGTCTCGTTCAGTTCTTCGTCGTCTTCATTCAGTTTCAACCACAGCCTCGCGCACTGACTTCAGTTAAATTAATAAAAGTACTTTACTTCTCTTATTTCTTTCAACATCTCTCTTCGCGCTGCCTTGTAAAAAACGTGTAGTTCTCCGTCGGAAAAGCCATTTTTAAGAAATATGACCTATAGCCGTCAACGTCGACTGTGCGTATGACAATTTATGCAAATTTTGACTTTTTTAATTATTCCTGCAACCATTGTAGTGCAACCTCGTTCCCAAGGTCTTCTGGGTAATTTTTTTGAAATGGTGGTTTCTCTATAAATGCAGACGTCCCTGTGAACGATAAGAACAGCTCTAATAAGAGAAATAGCAAAAAGTCCTTGGGAACGAGGTTGCATTTGTACAATTGCAGGGAGACAAAACTAAAACCGAAATTGGCATATCGACTGTTGTTGATCGAAGAACATACTGTATTCATTACATGAATTAACTGCTCGTCTTTTTAAACATAAAAAAGTTCGTTAAGGAAATATTTCAGTGGCCAGTGCTCCTTCCGTCCCCATGCTTTATGCCTAAAACATGTCTAAACGTTTTTAAAAAATTCTTCTCCCCTCAACATATTCAAGTCTCTCCCCCAACCTGTATAACAAATTAACTTTTCCAAATGCAGCTACAGCTCTACCCTCTGATGAAATGGGTGAAAGAAGGGCGCGCATATCCGTCGGAGGGGGAAGACGCTCATAGTTTCACTTAGCATTAATCTAGCACACAATTTAGTTTAGCTCCTGATGATCATAAATGATGGGGGCGGAGTAACTTCATGTGACGGTTAACAACTAAAAAATTGGTTAGTAATGGTCGACGAAATAATGACGGTAAAATATTTCGATAGTTGGAGGCTAAAGTTTTTGTTCAAGTGCCACTGACTAGTTTATCACTTCTTTACTGCGGTCATACGCCACACTCTGGAAAAAAGTTGTTTTGTTTTTATTGTTAATATTATCATTGTTGTTATTAATAATACTATTAATGTTCTATTGCTGTTTTTATAATCATTTTTCATTTGATAGTTGATATGACTTCTCCGTCAATAAAAGTTGCATTATTTTTGTTAGTAATAATACTATCATCATCATCATCATCATAATAATAATAATAATAATAATAATAATAATAATGGTAATAATGATAATAATAGCAATAATAACTATAATAATATTAACAGTAATAATATTATTGATTATTTGATGTCTAGTAACCCTCATTTTGGCCCTCCTAACTGAGCGACAATCTCTCGGACACTGAACTGGATCTTCAAATCAAGAATTGACCTTTTACTAGATCAAGATTCATAAATTTATCAGTAATGTAATATTCTGTTTTAATAGTTATGTGCCCAGAGTATTATTTATGTTTATTAGTACACGTTGAAAGTTGTACAGACGTATATGGAGGCTCATAAAAGAAGATAGAAACCCTTATTAATTTTGGTCAGGGTAGTCCCTTTAGTTTCAAACTATAGAAGCCGTAATATCAATGGGAGCCCTGACTAAACAATAAAATTTACAATAGTATAATTGATAAACTAGCTATGTACAACAAAATAAAAGATAAAACTAACTATTAACATGTAAACGGTATTTAACAGTACTAAATTTTCTCATTTCAGAGAAAATCGCCCGGAAACTGTCAGTATGTTAATGAACAACGGTGCCGATGCAACTGTTCAACTCCGTGATGGACACACTGCCCTCCACTTTGCTGCACGACGGAACTACGTAGAGATCTGCAGGCTTCTACTTAAAGATCCTCGGGTGAATGTCAATGTAGCGGACGCCAGCGGAGCAACTCCACTTCATGACGCCTGTGTTGAAGGTGGCGTCCAAATATGTGAACTGCTCATCAACAGAAGGGCAAACATCACAGCAACTGACTCTGATGGCAAGACGCCTTTTCACTCAGCGGCGTTTTATGGGCACAAGATAATCACTGAGCTACTGTTCGCCTCAGGTTAGGGTTAACTTGACTCGTTTAGCTGATTAGTTCTACTACATGTGTTGCATAAAACTGAGTTGTGTAAAATATTTTGCAGCAAGCTATGACAGTTTTGTTTTGTTGCTATTTTTACGTTGCATTGCGTTGCGCCGATTTGTTGTGCTGAAAGTTTTGTTAAATCGGGACAGTAGTTTTAACTTTATCGCTGTGTTGTAGTTTCATGCTAGTTTTGCATATTTCAGTTTTGTTAGCCATTATTCTGTGACTTTGTCAGGGTGTGGGTGACAGCTGTGATACTTTCTTCGCTCTACATAATTAAGCAATTACAAAATAATGAACTCAGAGTATTTTTACGTCTTAATTCTATACGGTTGTAATTATCCTTAACTGCAATATAAAGGTAAATAAATGCTTTTAATTGTTAGTTATAATAATTCAAAAACTTGTTTTACTTTAGCTGCGCAAAAGGGCTTTGCCAAGGAAAACTTTATGGATGTCAAAGACTTAGAGCATTTAACACCGCTACACCACGCCAGCATTCAAGGTCACGCCGACGTCGTGGATGTGTTTCTCACTAAGGGAGCCGATGTTAACGCCGAAAAAGATGACGTCTGTGCAACTGCACTTCACATGGCAACCGACAACGGCCACCTTAATGTTGTGGAACTGTTGATCTCTCGTGGAGCAAAATTCGACGCCACAGACATTAGACACCAAACGCCTCTGCACAAGTAAGTAAGACACAGTTACACTGGACTTGAGGTAGTATGTTGTACGTGAGCATGCTCAGAATACAGCCACATTTGGCATGTAGCACACCAGGAAGGAAGCTTTTGTGACAGTACATAAGAACCTGTGGGATGGAGGGCAAGAGGTGGTGGGGGGTTAGGTTTCAGGACCATTGATGTTGGGGCGTCGGGGTGGCGTAGTGGCAAGAACACTGGCCTCTCACCAATGCGACCCGGGTTCGACTCCCGTCCTGGGAAGTATGTGAGCTGGGTTTGCGGTCCCTCTCCGACGTCGGGAGTTTTCTCCGGGTAGTCCGGTTTCCTCCCCCAACAAAAACCGCTAACTACGCCAACATCTGAGCAGTTTCAGGATTAGCTTTGCTGTTTGAAACTTAATAAAGATTAAAGTTTTAAAGGCATGGGGGACACGGGATAGAGGCGGGGGGCTTTGGGTCTGAGATCGATTACAAGACCATGTATTTTGGGGCTTGCAAGACACGAGGGATGGAGCGAATTCAAGATCATATATGTTGGGCACGAGGAACACGAGAGATGGCGAGATTTCAAAACCTTGCATGTTTTGGCATTGGATATACGAGATGGTGTTGAAATTCCGATACCGGGCATTTAGCAACAAGAGAAATGAGGGAAGAGGTGTGGTTTCAAGACCATGCGTATTGGGCGCGAGGATACGAGGTGGAAGTGAAACTTCAAGATCATTGATGTGAGGTACGGAGACACAAAGGGGGTTTCAAAACCACGCATCGGAACATAAGGAACACGATAATGGATTTCAGATCATGCTCCTTGAACCCGTGAGATCCATACTCTCTACCTCTGTTTTTACAACTATATTTCTTATCTACTCGCAAATAATCAAAAAGCTTTCGGATTGCTGTTTTTTCGCACGCACTTTGCCCTTTTATTTCACACTTCACCTTCCCTTTTCTCCCAGGTTTAATCTCCCACCTACTGCCTCACCCCTCCCCCCTCCTTCGTCATTAAAATTTTCAAAGTTTCCACTGAAAAAATTGTTTACTTATTTGCAGTGCGGCCAAAATGAATCGTTTGGCTGTGATCAAGTATTTGCTTCAACAAGGTTGTAATATTGACGCGCGGGACAAATGGAATATGACTCCATTTCTGACCGCGGTGAGACACAAAAAGAAAGAAGCCGCAAGGCTGCTTCTTGAAGCAGGCGCTAACATTGCTGCCACGGAGATCCATCAGCACAACTGTTTTCACATCGCAGTAAGAGCTCAAAGCTATGACGTACTTGTCATGTTACTTGAAAAGGATGACGGGACATTAATTGAGGGCCACAACGTCAAAATACAAAGGCCGGTCCACTTTGCTGCCTCTCAGGAGAACACCAAGGTAAAATGTGTTGATATAAAACTCTAGCCATCCAACAGAGCAACTATAGAGTCTAGTAATAATCATAATCATAATCGTAACTGTAACCGTAATTGTAATCGTTATTGTAATCTTAATATTAATCGTAATCGTGTACATAAAAGCAATGCAGCCAGAACTTTGCCCAGTTTATAATGCAAGGGAATAAAATTACTAGTTTGTTGTAGATGTCATAGAATTAACAATTACCTCTTAACGGAGTTACGAACAACGAAACTTTTCTTTTAACCTTGGACGGTTTAACCAGATTCGGACGAAAATTCCAATAGCAAATAAAACTCGGGTTTTTCTCAGTTCTCAAGAATTCCGGGAAGAAAAATGGGAAAATGATGTCGTTAATCAGCTGTTCGAACAGTTTGTTGGTACGGAGAGAGGGCTAGTCTTGCGAAGTAAGAGGATACGTAATTACGGAGTAAGATGATGCAGAATCCGCATAATCGTCATAACTGCAAAATAGGAGGATACATAAAATCCGCATAATTACAAAGTAAGATGATACATAGTCCGCATAGCCTGTTAGTTAACTGAAGCTGAGCTTATCTCTCACTAATAGCCCATTTCCGAATTACGCTCCACTGCCGACAAACAAAAGCATCGAGTCGAGGCCAAGTGCTCGAAAATACAACAAATGTATAAAAAGTGAGCACCTAGCCTCGACTTGAACGTTTTGTTTGTGAGCAGTGGAGCGTAATTCGGAAATGGGCTATTCTGTTGTATTATCTGGTAAACAGCTGTTTCTGCTTTGCAGCAGATTTTTTTCGTCTTGGGCTGCTCACTATAAGTGGATTTGAAAATGATGTCACTGTTTTGCATTTTACTTCGCATAAATCTAACTTCAAGACCGTTTTTCACCCATTTCAGATCTTGTCAGCTCTTTTGGAAAAAGAATGCCGCGTTAGTGTGAAAGACAAAAGTGAGAGGACCCCTTTGCACGTCGCTGGGGAACATGGCGTGGTGGAGAATGTTGAAGTGCTCGCTCAGATGGCGCCGAACTCCATAAACGAAAAGGATAACATGGGAATGACTCCGCTCCACCTCGCAGCTTCGTGGGGCTTCAGGTTAGTCTTTTGGCAATATGCAGGTTAGTCTCTTGGCAATATGCAGTCCAGGGAGAGGGGGGGAGGGGGAGAGAGACTGTACAGGTTAGTCTTATGGGGAAAACTGAACTATTTGATTATAAGGAAGAACTGTCCATATATTTGTTAAGGCGTAGTCACTTGCTCAAACTGTTTGGGTCCAACAGAAAAACCTGCGAGTCTCTGCTACGATTTGGCGCCAATCCTTTGAGCCGCAACAGTGAACGGAAAACTGCACTTCACTATGCCGCCAAGTTCGGGGAAGTCAAGTCCGTCAAAACTCTTTTGGATAGCAACAAGGAGCTTTTGATCAACACAGTCGATCAAAATAAGGTACAGTTTACTGCAACCTTGAACGCAACAACGAGATAAACACTCAAAAGGCCAACGGGGATCGAAGGGGAAGGGAGGGAATGAGAGGGGAGAGGGGGGAGACATGGAGAGACCTAAAACTCTCTTATTTCCTTTTTGTGATTATCTCGGATATTGTCTTGTTTTCGTTTATAAATCTATTTCTAGCCGTCAATTTTAAGAGAATTTAATGATTAAACTTGAAAACGTAGTTGATTTTATGTTTCCGGCCGCCTTTTTCAAACTCCACTATTACAATACCATGTTAACATTTGAGTATCTCTATTTTTGCAATAGTGTCCCCAGTTAGCTGTAGAACCTAAGGGACGGACCAGTTCATATCGTTTGGGGGGAGGGGAGGAGGAGTATTTGAAAAAGAATATATGCGAAAACAAAATATTTGCGCGCAGTGAAACGCTAATAAAATGTAGTTTTTATCAGTTAGCCAAAAGTTGACCGACAAAAAATGTATGCACGCAAATCATTCTTCCCTTTCTTCCCCCCAAAACCAAATGATTGACCCTAAAAAGCAACAATATTATCATCTTTGATGAAGATGATAAAGATAATGATAATGACGATAATGATAACAATGATGATGAAGGTGGTTGTGATTATAATGATAAAGATGATGACGATAATGACGATGACGATTATGGTGGTGGTGGTGACGATGAAGATAATGATGATAACTATAGTCATTATGATAAGAAGGTGATGATGTGATTATAGTGATGAGAGTGAGGGTGATGATTGTTATATTAATGATGATGATTATAATATTGATGATGATGATGATAAAGACGATGATGATGATGATGGTGGTGGTGGTGGTGGTGGTGATGATGATAAAGATAATGTTGACAACTATAGTTGATATTATGATGATGATAGTGATGACGATGATGACCATCATCATTATGATTCTTTACTCGGTGAACTCAAGTTTCCCCTCGTTCTCCCTGCAGAATACTCCTCTCCATCTAGCTGCTCGATATGGCAATGCTGCTGTTATCCGGCTGCTGCTGGACGAGGGCGCAGATACCACTGTACTTAACAAGAAAGAGGAGACCTGTATGGACATCGCCATCGAGCTGGGTGAAAGTGAAGTGGCTTCAGCTATAGTTCAGCACGAAAGGTCTGACTATATTGCAGTTAGCAATACGTGATTCCAGATGGGGGCAAGCCCATATATACATAGGACGATGAGTAACTTTGAAAGTGGGTGGGGAGCATACTAGTGACTGACAGTGGGGGCAAAACATTTTTTCTCAGTACAGTAACTCTTTATAATTTTCAAAAAAGTGGTGGGGGGGGGGCAATTGGCCCCGTATTTCCCCTAGCTCCACGGCTTTTGTTGTAAGCTATACTGGGCATACCGCCCTTCAGGATATGCTTTTTCGACCTTCTGATCATATAAAACAGGGTATAACATTTTTGGATTTCGAAAAGTTTTGTACGAATGAATGTGTGAAATTTGAGCTCAAAATTATGAATTTCCGAGACATTTACTCGTAAACAGGGTCGGGGTTTGAATGTCTGGTCGGGAACCCAAACTTAGATTGAGAACCCCCCGGGGTTCCAGCGTGCGTTCCTACCATTTTGAGGAATTAATTTAGTTCTGTTAAAGGCATTTCTACTTTCAGACAAAAAAAATGGATTATAACTCGGTACTGTAATATCTACTACCGCTATTCGCGTACGCCCCTGCTCTGGTAGAATGTAAACACTACTTAACACTGTAAAAGTGTGACTGAACCTGTAGTTATTGTAATCAGCGGTAGCTAGGGATACGAAACTGGAATAATACGTTTTTGTCACGGTCGGTTCAGGTGGATGGAGGTGATGCAGCTGAACAGGGCCAACGTCGAGAGGCCAATGAAAAAGCTGATTGAGAAGTTGCCAGATGTTGCTAAACAGGTTTTGGACAGGTGTATAACAAGATCGTCCCAGGCTTCCACTCACCCAGACTACACTGTCACCATTGACCTGTGCCTTCTAGACCCAGTCCCCGGTGATCCATTTTTTGCACCGTCTGAAATGGTCGAACACAACCGAGAGGACTTGTTAAAACATGTTGTGTCTCAGACGGCGGTGAAATTGAAATGGTCTTCCCTCGGAAAGCCGATATATATTATTAATTTCTCCACATTTATGATATTTGTTGTTTTGTTTACTGTCTTCATCATGTCTGAAAGGATGAAAGTGAACATCTATAACAGATCGCACCAGAACGCAAGCCAAGAACTCGAAAAACTGCTCAAGAACCGCAGCTCAACTTTTTCAAACGCCGTACCCATAATATTGCTCATATTTGGTGTCATAGGCTTGCTCAAGGAAATCTGGCAGATTTGCACACTAAGATTGAGATACTTGCAAGACCTTGCTAATTTCGTGGAATGGGGACTGTATGTATCCGTCTTGGTATTTGTGATACCATTTATTGCAGAAGAATACGTCTACCCCAACACAGATATTCTCTGGAGCTTCGGCGTAGTGGCGCTGTTTCTGGGTTACGTTAACGTCATTTTGTATGCGAGACGAATTGGCCAGGCCGGGCTGTACGTGTCTATGTACGTGGAAGTCCTCAAGACTTTCTGTAAGGTCATTCTAGTTTTTGCTGTCTTCCTGTTGTCGTGGGTGTTTGTGTTCCTCCTTTTGCTGAAGGAAGAGGTAAGTAAACTCTTAACACCTTGTGATATATTAAGACACATTATTACTCCTTATGACACCTTAGGTCACCTTGGAAACTTTCCGACACCTTATGACACCATATGACACCATATGACACCTTTTGATACCTTATAACACCTTTTACAGCTTAGGGCACAACTTGACACCTTATAGCACATTATGCCTTAAAACACCTTATAATACCTTATGAAACACTGACACTTTATGATACCCTGACACCTTATAAAACTTTATGACATATTATCATACTTTATAATACCTTATTACACCTTATGACGCCTTGTGGGCTTGGCTTTGCGTCCTTTATTCTAAAAGTTGAAGTGAAAAAAAGCTCAATGAAGGAAACTTTAACCAGCGAGGTTAATGACTGTAAATAACAAACGGGTATTGGTGTGCCAAGTTAGCCAGTGCGTGCCAAGGAGAGTAGAGTTATCGTATAAGACGGATAATAGCTAGGGTGTATTACAGTTTACAAGTTAATTCCATCAACCCAAGAAACTAATTTTCTAGACCTCGATTGGACGCTTTCTTCTGCTAAAACATAACAAAATCCAGCCACTCCCTATCCTTTCCCCATATCGACTTTCACTTGCTCCGTTTGCACTCGCACGTATTGCAGCCACCCGCAAGTCCACGTTTGCGCTCCGTCTTACTGAGGTTGTGTTTACGTGATACCGGAATGCGTTTCACTCCAGATGTCCGACACTTTTCATTTAAAATTTACACAAAAGTACTCTTTCGGAATGAAAGTGCGGTAAAACATCGGCGCATCAAAAATAGCTGAACGGCTCAACTAATCCACTTGGCTAAATCCGTGCCAGAGTGAGCTCGCACCTCCTTTTGGTAGCACTTCTGCAACGCGCGGACAGATTTCATTCCGGAACGGACATTTTGATCTGGTACAACTATCGGGATGAATTCAATCCATAATGACGGTATCCGATTGAGATTTTTAGAAGGTATCGTGTACACAAATGTAGAGGTTGAGTATGGAGTCGGAATGAGGTCGTACCGGAATGAATCTCGATCTGGTATCATGTAAATACCGCCTTGGTGAAGTTCACGTGTTTGTTCAAATCAAGCGATCTACTATAACTTGCGCGCAAGCGCGTGATTGCACTTAGGGATGTGTGTGTCGTGTTTATGTATATTTGTGTGCACACGTGTATTCATGTGTCCGTAAGTGTACGTAACGCGTAAGCTCTCGTGCATCTGTGCCATGCGTTTTCAAATAGAGAGGAGCGAGCCTGGGTTTTCGCGCACGGGAACGTAAGGTTTTTAGTAGACCATAAAAAGAAGTCTCTGGACATTTAATTCATATGCGCTGAATTGCTACTTTTGATTTAATTCGTCAAAGACCCTTTGGCTTGATTTTAATAACTAACTTGTAAATTTGAACTCTTGTCTCTTGTTTTCTTCCTAGGACTCATTTAAGAATTTTGGCCTGTCGCTTATGAAAGTCCTGGTGATGTTTGTGGGCGAGCAGGACTACTCGGATATGCTGGTCAACGGCCTCAGTCAGTCCAGGGCTGGAGTCCCGTATGTTCCGCTGCCCGAAATCACATTTTTGCTGTTTGCTCTCTTCCTCATAACAGTTCCAATTCTTCTCATGAACTTGCTGGTGAGTAACACGTACATAGCGGTTAATTTTTTAAAACGATAAGACGACGTCATAAACGCGATATTTTATGCTCCTATAAGTTTTGTTGTATTAATATCTTATACAATTGTAATAGTTAAATGTTTTGAATGTAGTGTGTGTGTGTGTATGAATGTGAGTATATCAGTATGTATGTATGTATGTATGTATGTATGTATGTATGTATGTATGTATGTATGTATGTATGTATGTATGTATGTA